>VMDR010037979.1:0-10098 GCA_007922815.1 Macrotus californicus | reverse complement strand
TTTTTTTTTTGTAGTTATTTCCCAGGGAGGAAAAGTAGAAAGTAAAAACTTTCACAGGGTATGAAAATCAAACAAACAAACAAAAAATCTAAGCAAACCAAATGTCCTTCAGCAATGAGTTCCAACAGAAGCAAAAGTGGACATTTCCCGGCGTATGGTGCTAAAAGGTGAGAGTTCCAGCTCTGTGGTGTATTCATTGTCATTGTCATCGCTGGTCACTGTTGACGACTTCTGAATGCACTCCTCACAGCAACAGCAGCAGCACTCCATGAAGGCCCGACTGAAGGGCTTGCACAGGCAGAACAGGAGGACCGGCGTGACACAGGACTTAAAGAACAGCAGGAACTGGCTGATGACATTGAGAAGGTCCACTGTCTGCTGGGAAACCCCTGTAGCCATGTAGGCGGTAACAATGTTGCAGATATTTTCAGGAATAATGCAAAAGCCATACAGAATGGTCAAAGCCACCACTGTGCAGTTCATCTGGCTTTCCAGCTGAATCTGCCGCTTATTCCCTCGGCTACAAGCTTTCTCTGCTTTGCGGATTTTCCTTGCGGTCACTAAGGAGCAGGTGATGGTGAACAGTGTGGGCAAACAGAAGTAACAGCCGAAATACCACCAGAGCCTCGCACTGTCGTAGGTGAGGGCCAAAACATAGATGGTGTCCGGCAAATCAGGAGAGATCTTTATAACGCAGCGCTCCGCAGGCGCTCGGCCGCTGAAGCCCAAATCCTCCTTGCTCAGCTGGCGAAGAACAACTTCTGGAAGTGCCAACAGAAGAGCGCCGACCCATATGACAGCAAGTTTGGCAGTTGTGGAAGAACAGTTTTCAATCATCTCATAGTACATTTGAACATTGGTGGCAGCCCGGAAGCGGTCTATACACAGAGCACATAAGGTGAAGGTCGTGACTCCAAGAGAAGCAACCTGTGGAAGGAACACAGAATATGGGTGATCTCACCTGCGTGTGGTACCTGAAAAAAATATAAAAAATAAGCAATACAGATTGGAGAGGGAGAGAGACAGAGAGAGAGAGAGAATTTCCTGGAATAATAAGGCATGGTAATTTTAGAGCTGCAAGGATCCATAAAGATCATTTAGTCCAATACCATTATATTACAGACAAAAGCACAGACACCCCAAGAATTTTGGTCGCCATGAAAATGCCCGCCAGTGGATGATCTCGATAAGGAACAAGGACAATTGAGTGTATACCATCTTCATTAGTGAAAAGGATGGCCACGTTTTCCAGTGTGAGGGTCAATAGCATGCCTTACACAAAACAAACATTCAAGAGCTTATTGTTTCCAACAAACTAGATGAGTCGAGATCTCTTCCAATTTCTCCTACATGCAAATAAAAGTGTTTTAATATTATTTTTGCATACAACTATGAAAAACAAGAAAGGAAAATTCTCCAGAGGGCAAAATCAAGGAGAACACAAATTCCAAATAGGTCAGTGACAACCCCCCCATCCAGCCTCCACCCCCACTCCATGTAGCATGGTTGCCTCAGGGGCATCTGCCACTCCTGCTGAGATGTCCAAGTCAGTTTTAGTTAGAAGGAGGGAACACAGGTACGCAGAGGCAGGAAACAAATCTGCAGTCACCGCGAGTGGGGTTTAAGTCAAAGATCCCTTATTAATTTGGAAAGCCCTATATAGGACATCTTTATGGGCATAAAGAGAAAAAAATTAATCAAGCGAGGTAGTGGAGAAACTTGTCTGGATTTTAGCCTTTGAACCTGGGTGAATTCGGAAATTGAGAGGGCAGGGCAAATTCTAACCAGGAGCCTGAATGGACACTGAACTACAGCCAGAAATCACACCATCCATGTGGTTCAGAGAAACCCAAAATGTAACTTAAATTGTCCCAGGCACCACACGAGTGAACACAAAACCTCTCTGGAAGAGGGCACTTTAAAACTAGGCCTCAAAGAAACTACACAGATAAAATTCCAGGAATATGGATTCAAAATTAAAAATCACAATATGCAAGGAACAATCCACCACTATGAGATCATATGCCAGAAGAAACGAGTTACAGAATCAGATATAAGTACAGTTATCATGAAATAAATATGATCATAAATTTAAAGAAATATGAGATAATGAGGGAATACAAAGAAAATAGAAGATATAAAAAAAACATGAAAATATGCCCAAAAAAGGAACCAAATATAATGTTTAAATACTCTAGCTATAGGAAGACTTCAGATCAGAAAACTGATGCTGACCACAGAGAGCACTGTATTCAAAGTGGGCTTATTCTTACACACATCTGGTCCAGACATCTCAATAAGTCAAATTGGAAGTTACAAACCCAAAACACATATATATATTTTTTTCACACAGAGGTTTTTCCAGGAATATTAATGCATGCTCTTAATGTAAACATGCCATCATTCAATAATCTATGTACAAAATATTTATTGTGCATCATGCACATACTCTAATAGGCTATGTAGGCATACATTTGACACAAGCACACATTTATTGATAATGACTCTGTGCACAGTGCTCTGCTAGATATTGGAGGTGTAGAAAAGAATAAGAGGCGTTTTTTTTCACTCAGAAGTGGGAAGATGGTTCTCAGTGATCGTCTGGGAACATCAAATTTACTCAACTAATTTGGGGGAAATGGAAGTGATTTAATGTTTAATAAATGTGGTCATTATGTAGTCATTTAAGCAAGGACAATGACTAGCAGGTAAGTGATTCATAAGGATTAAGAAAAAACAGGAGACTAAAGAAAACTCCTTACGTGGACGGAATGCTTTGGGCTGCACCCCAGGCACCTGAATATATGCACTCACTTTTCCCTCTGGTAGTGGAAATGTTTAAGCACAGCTATAGGTTGTGCCTTGGCAAAGTGACAAAGAAAAAATGTTGACAAAAGGAAAAACCATTTGTTATAACAATTTTAGCACTCAAAACATAAGTTGTTTATGTACTACATTCAAGCTGTCACTCTCCTCAGAACAATGGCAACTTGCCTTGTGGATTTGTTTTCTGAGAGAAAATAAGTTTATTTTTTTTTAAACACATTATCCATTTTAAACCCACTAGATAATTACTTCATCCCAGTCTCAGCTACAGGCAAGTTCTAATGGTAGTAACTGTTATAAGAAAGTTCCGTTTAAGTCCTTATTTTTTTTAAATTTTGTCACTCCAGTTACGTTTAGAAAAATGTCATCTGTCTTATGTGATTGTCTGTTGGCTGCATTTTGATGAAAAGCTTGCAGCTTCCTGTACATGGTTATCCCTATTTTCTTTGTATCAAACTCATTTTTAACCTGTAAAGTTCCAAATTTCTTCCAGAATTCTTCACTGTTACGCATCTTTCAGAATTTTTTGCAGATTTCTGACGGCTACCCAATGTTATCCGAATTAAGAAAAGAGAAGATCTACAGGATTATGTTGTCAAGCATGCATACTAACTAATCGAATTTTCCCTGACTCAGACTCAAAGAATAACTCAGTAGTTCTTTCCCAAACACTTTTTGTATCTGCCCAGGCAGCTTGCTTGTTCAGCAGGAAATCTTCACGGGGTTCCCTCATCTTTCTTGGAAGGGTTGCTTCTTGCTCCAGAGGGAGAGAAACCATCCATGACTTCCAGATAACCTGTATTTGTGATGACCAGGTGGCGGCAGTCCTCGCTGGAAGAGGGAGTGTGGCTTCCAATCTCATACAGAACACTGGGCAGGAGAGAAGTCTTGGGCTCTTCCACGGCACCACCATCCAGCAGGCCTTGTGGGTTCTGAGAGTTCCAACATCAAATAGTCTCTCCTCTTCTTATGTGCTACACATTAGTCAGTGTCTACTACTTCTAATATGGGAAATAAGGACATTGTATCCATGCCATGACTGTTCTACAATTATTGGAGACAGTCTGAAAATGAGATATAATGAGGGGTTTACTTGTATGAAAAAATAGGACTAACAAAGATCTAGGTCAGTGCAGAATAAGAGGTCATGATTGAATTTATAACCACAATTTTTATTTAACAATATCTTCAGGAAGTTTCATATAAACACCAGTATAAGAAATATCAATTTAATATGACTTCTACTAAGTCTTCTATTAAGAAGTCATCTTTACATTCACATTTTGAAAATTAACCTTCAAATTTATAAGTTGCTCACTTTGATGGAAATGTATTTTGCACCTATGCTGAAAACTCAGAATAATAATTCTTCAAATTGCGGTCCACATTGTGCAATTGTGCCAAGATCAGATTATATTTTTTAATGTCAGTAATTGCCACACTTTGAACGGAAATCTGAGAAAGCCTTGGCCTTTTCTGAAAGTAAATGTCAAAGAGTATCATGTGAAAATTGTAGCACTCTATTTTAGAGATTTTTAAAACTCTACATTTAAATTTTAGTTTTTGAAATATTTTGATTAACTTTTCTTTAAGAATGTAAAACAAAACAAAAAATTCTCAAATATACACACATCCTCAGCACGGCTTTCTGTGCAGTCTTCACTCAGGCAAGTCTTTGTGTGTGTGTGTGTGTGTGTGTGTGTGTGTGTGTTTCCCTGTCACTATATATCCTGAGTCAGCCCACAAATACAGAGCTACAAGGTTTATGCTGTGCACTCTTTCCAAATTATGAATAATATTTCTATTAAAAGGATAGCTTGGTGATGTAAAAATGCCAGTGGCTCTACGGAGAGGCAACCTCTTAGAGGCTTAAAACGTCTGTTTCTTGGTAGTTTTCTATCATTACTTACAAAGAACACACCAGAGATAGCATCTTCTCCCCAATTAAACTCCCTGATTTAAAATTGTAAATCTACAGATTTAAAATCTGGACCAATTATCACAGGAGCTAGCTAGCATTTGCATACCTAACCACAAGTCAGTGGCAAAACATTACTTGAGAAGTAATAGTGAATGGATGTGGGTGGGGTGGACATGTATTAAGATGGGTGTGTTAGACTGCCACTCCTTGGATGTGATAAACTGCACTGCACATTCACTCTTAACTAGAAGATATTCACTGCTTTGAGAAGCAAACCAGGGTTTCCTAGGTTCTGTGTATTTCATCCCACGTGATAACAAAAGCTGGGACAAATTTTAAGCCATCAAGATTGACATGGGCTCCAACTTTTTTGCTCAGCAACTCTTGTGCACTGTATTTTATTTGAAGACGCTCAGTTTTTCGGCCATATTCCTAAAAGCTTTAGTCCTGAGTCAGAACCTCAGACGTGTCTGATCTATAATCCTCTTGATGATTCATGGATTGAGGGAACCTTCCCAATTTTCATAGACTAATTTCAGGAAGCTCCTGCATACAGCTTCCTGTTTTCAAATTGTACTTCTCTCTGATACTATTCTCTGCAGTCCACATCCAGCTAAAAGAGGGTGAACTGTCCAGGAAGGGAGCTACAGAGAGAGTTTTAAAGGAGCCTCTAAAAAAAATTTAAAAATAAAACGCTGCCCCAAATGCAAAGAGAGCTTGCAATGCAGTTGCCACAGCAACCGCAGCCCCATGCCAGTCTTAGATGTCTCCTCACTGCTGCTGTCACTGCCTGCACTGTTCTTACTTCAGACAGTTTTCCACAAATTCACTTATGCATTCCATTTCAGGATGTGAGAGAGCCAGAAAGGTGCAAATTCCCTGCTCAGTGCTTTCCCAAATCATTTACAGAAAGCTTTAAACATCTGTAGAGAATTAACTGCATACCTCAGAAATTAATTGATAAAAATCATCTGGATAATAGATGATGTGCTAATTTCTGCTTACTCTGATATGAAATACATCCATGTAATTAAAATTGTTAAATGTTGGGGTAACATGAAAAGACTTCTGTCACAATTTTTAAATATACTTGTTTACATACAGCTCATTAGAAATTCTACCAAGATGAATGGTGTGATTATATGCAATTATAAAACTGTATCATGAACGCTGGATCTTCTGCATTTAATGACCACAGCTCATCGCTAAAATTCAATACCACCATAAAACATGCTCTTGGGAGTAGAGCTGTTAAGCATAGCTTAGATGTTAGTTCTTTGAAGCAACATCCTGAGAGATGAAATGAGTAAGATGCAATCTCTTATTAATTAAACTGCAATGGGAGGAATAATTAACATCCACAAAAGCAGAACTGTAAACACTTTTAACAGACAAGCCTATTAATTTTGAGACTCAACATCAGAGGAGAGCTGGAAGTAGAAATATTTAACTATTGGGGAAATTAAGATATCAAGCATTTTGAGGGGACTGGCATCAAACTGCAAAATCAAAAGAATCAAAAGAAATGACTCTTAAATCGTTCTTGCAAACGGCAGTGCCCTGCTCTTCTTTGTCTCCCAGAGCCACGAGAGTAAAGCTCCTTGGCCCCGCCCAGTCAGCACCGCGAGCAGGGAGGCTTCCGTGGCTGCAGCCACCTGCAGCGTTGCGTGCAAACACCGACGGGCACAGGGGAAAGTCTGGACCTGAGCCCTCGGGTGGGAAAGCAGCAACTCCAGCGCTAAGTGTCCCCCCCCCCCCCCACTGGCGAAGTCTCTAATGCAGGACAAACTTCACGTCTCGTGGAAACTGGGGCCACCATATTCACTTTGCAGTACATTAAATCCCTGCTCATTCCAAATAATATGAAGGGAGAGCATACGGATACTTGATGAAAAGCAGTCCCTGTGAAGATCTTGTGTTAGCTATTGCTCCATTTCTCAGGCAGAAGCTGACTGCACACAAGAAAGAAGGCATCATGAGTGAGAGGCAGCTAGGAAACAGACAACACAGATCAGATGAGGTCCAACTCCTGACCAAGCGAAGAGTGTCTTTTACTAAACCTTCTCATAGAAATCAATGATAACCCTAATAGGGGCAAACAAGACCAGTGTATGTCCAAGCAAAATTTCTTTCATATGAAATTAAATCTACATGTTTTAACTACAGCAACGCAACTGGAATACACTCATTTTTATAAAATAGGAAAATCTCTAACCAAAGTCATGATAGCTGTACTCTAGCCTAACATATTTTTTCTCACAAAGATGTTTAAGTGCATTTATTTCTGCCTTGTCCTTTGTTTACAAGTAACCAAACAAGGGCATTCTTGTTAAGAAAACCCATTCATTTGGGCCATGAATGATTATCTATTATGAGTCTGTGGTTACAGGCCTAACAATTAAGAAAATAGCAGGAGGAGCACAGGGTAGAGTCTTCCTTTGAAAACTCTAAATGGCTTGAGCTTGCCTGCCTTTGGCTTCCTCCTGCATTTTCCATAATCCTATTCCTCATAGTACTTCAGGGCAGCTTCCTCAGGAAGAGACACTCTTTGAGCACTCTTGGGGACAGCGTGTTTATCAGAGCCACTGTTTATCAGACGGATGTTAACGAAATGGCCTTTATCAGAAGGACTTCATTTCAGAACACATGCAAATCATGACGCTGCAGCCGACACACACTGTCATTAGTGTTTCCAAACCAGGACAGAGTGAGGGCGAGAGGTGCGCCTCACCCCTCAAGCAGGCACACATCTCCGAAATGACAGAGTTCTTCTCGGCCTCTCTTGCACAGTCAGAGAGAAGCTTCTCACCTTTAGCAGTATCACTGAGATTTAATCTGACACACCCACATATCATCAATGTCCATTTATTTCAATTGTGCCCAGCGTATTTCGTCTATACATGATTCCCAATGTCGTGGGGAAAATTATTTTGAAGGCATTAACTGTCATTACTGCCTCATTCTCCACCTTCCTCTCGCTTGCATAAGCTTGATAACATGCTCTTACTGATTTTAAAAACACCTGAGACTATTTAAAAGCCAATAAATCATCCCTAAGTTTGTCTTGATTCTATAAATCTTTCTTTACCTTTATAGCTCTTTAGAGTCTCACCTTGACATAAGGTTTCCTACCAATTGTGACTCTGGACTTTTGTAACACAGTGTATTTCTTGTGTAGTAGGAAAACAATCATGAACATCATTTGTCCGAAGGTGGAAAAGCCATCTATTGGAATCAACAGGTCTTAAGAAAGTTATGTATTCCATAATCATTGTCAATAATTAGAAAGTTCATTTGAAAATGTAGTATTTCCCCCAAGCCACAGTCCAGTTTTCAAGGCTTAGTATCATTATGATGTTTCTAATCAACCTTCAAGTTACTTAGACTTTCTGTTTGTTTACCTTGGGATTCTACTGCATTTCCAAAGAATAGTGACAAAGGGTTACCTCTTTTCCCTGTGCCTAACACACTGATTTGCATGATGGCGAACCTACATGAAAACAAAGTTGGAGTTGGCCTCCTCCATGTGTGCTTGGGTAATTATGATTTGAATGATATTGAGAAACCACATTTTAAGACAACATTTCTCTATAAATTTCCTTGGTAGTCTGTTAAGGAAGAGGTACTCTTTCTCATTCAATCCTCTTGCAAAAAGCAAGTATCTCTAAATCTCATATCTTGCTGTGAATTAGTTAACAGATGTTTTTCCCCTACAGGAGGGGTTTGACCCAAGGAGAAGACAGTAAAGGTAGGAGGAAAGGCAGAAGGCAGAGAATGGTGAGGAGGGAGTAAAAATGGTGGCCCCAAGTACAGTCATAGACGTAATGAAAATGACTCATTCCAGGCAGGGATAAAGTCAATGACTTTGGCCTCATTAATGCTATGACCACTCAAATGTGCTGACAAATGACACTGGAAACTATCATAAATTCACAAACAAAATATTCTGCCTCAGAAATAAGCCTGGCACTGTGATTGTATCCCGTGTTTTATGGAAAGCATCTATACCCACTTTGCAAACAAAAAGACCCCACATTGGAGATTGCTGCCATCCTTTTCTCCACTCCACCTTGAAATTCTGGATGAGATCATCTCTTCTGGCACTAAGAATATCATTCTAATTAGGATACTTAAGAGTTAGTCTTGGCAACAATGTTGAGTTAATTATGGGACATTGGCAGGTCAATTCTTGGGAAGTAAAATGACAGGAGAGACCCTGGGGATGGGAGCAGAAGTGCAGTGCCAGAGACAAACCTCACTGCATAGAAGTCCGTCGTCTCCCCATAGTCCACATCCCAGACACAGGTCTGTGTGTATCCAGTGTGATACTGTTGAATCTGGCTGCAGCACACAGGAAGGGCTATTAAAGGGGAAACACTCTATCAAGGTCCAGGCTGTCTAAGAGCAAAGGACAAAGTAAACCCACACCTACTCAGCCTTGGGTAGACATATACGCTGAGATCTATTTTGTTTCTGCAGATATATTGGGTTCCTTTTGCTGTAGAAGGATGCTTTGTTGACACAACCAGATACCTTGGCAGCTCTCAAGAACTCAGGATGAGTCCTCACTCTTTGTGCTTAAGAGAGTATTACAGTTCTTGGAAGAGCATTCCTTATGCTTCCCTTCACCCCACTCAGTAATAGGGCTTAAAGTACCTCTCTCGTTAGCCTTTCTTCCTAGGTTCTCTAAGGTCAAATTGAACAACAGGTATGTCATTGAGATTTTCAGAAGGAAGGAACTCAATTTAATGTACTGTTATTACAGTGCTACATCAGTCAGGCATTTAAGTAAAATGCTAAAATTTGATTTAATTAATATCCTTATGATTATTAATAAGGATGAATAATTACAAAGCAAAGATGGTTATCTCAGGCCTTCTATTCTAAATAATAATTAAATATTTAAGAATATTTAGAATAATCCTGTTTTCTAAATGAAATGTCTAGGACTGTCCTATCTATCCAATTATTTTGCCAATTATTCTCATGAGTCTCCTACCTCAGGAAAGACTGAGAAAACAAGAATGGAGAAATTAAGATTTTCATAGATGTAACTTTTCACCACAAGCCTAGGCTGTATGGCATTTATGAAAATGAACTGTAAAAATATCATTCAAAAAGAATGAGGGAGCACAATTTTTTAATTTAATTTGTCCTATCTTTGGTCATAACCAAGTACAATTGTGAGCTGACCCATTCCAGGGCCATTTCTGAACTTTCATAAAGTTTAAATCTTTTTTAAACCTTATTTGAATCTTTATTATAGTAGTCATCACATGGTAAAACATTACCTTACTTTCTTGTAAGCATTAGTAGTAACTCAGCTATGTGTTCATCCTGGACATTTTTTC
>VMDR010037978.1:0-10092 GCA_007922815.1 Macrotus californicus | reverse complement strand
ACACACACACACACACACACACACACACACACACACGAAAACCTGAAGCTATTTTGATTCTAGCTCTTTTTATAATGACATGCTTTACTCACTGGAAGCTTTTAGGAGTTTCTCATTAGCACTGGTGTTCTGGAATTTCATGAGAGTCTTGGGCTGTTTGTCATTTATTGTGGATTTTTCAGTCTAGAGATTGATGTCTTTCACTTCTGGGAATTTTTTTATTCTTTGTAACTTTAAAAAAATCCTTTACTTCATTTTCCCCACTATCTTTTCCTGAAATTTCTATTAGTCATATAGAGGTCTCTGTTCACTTTTTAAGTGACATTTCCTTGATTTTATCTTTCAGTGCCACTGCCATTCTGGGGGTAGGACAAGGGAAGGGGACTAGGAACTCTACCAGTCAGTATTGGGACTTTCGTCTAATTCCTTCCCCTTTTAGGCCCACACCTCACACTTTTTAACTGCTGGATCTGGTGTCCCCACATCTGGAGTCTGTCCAGTCCAAGTTTTGCAGAAAACAAACATCCAGTCTCCTACAGAGAAGTGAAAGGGAAGAGGAGTTGCTTGGCCATTGCAGGAAAAGGAGAGGTTTAGGGAGAGGGTGTTTTTTGTACTTTTAATCAGTGTGTGTTTTCAGTGCTGTGCCTTATCCCAACCTTCCACTACCATTTGTATTGCCTGTTGTTCTCTCTGCACTCCCATAAATTGCAGCTGTCTCTGCTCTGCTACAGCAAGTGTCCCAAAACATTCTGCAATCTCTCATCTACCATCATCCCCTCTCCAGTTTCATGTCTCCTAATGGGTAGGTTTATACCTTTTTCCCTCATTTTACTATCATTTTATGGGGGTTTCAGGAGGGTGGGGTGGTAAATGTGTTTATTCAATCTGCCATATTTAACCAGAAGCCCCTAAAATTCTTTCTGAGTACAATTCTGAATAGCAAGTCTTTTCAACACACTTTTATGAATTTAGGCCTTTTCCCAGTTTTATTGAGAAATAATTGATATAAATCACTATGTAAGTTTAGGGTGAACAGCATGATGGTTTGATTTATATACATTGTGAAATTATTGCCACAATAGGTTTAGCTAACATCCATCATCTCATATAGACACATAAAAATAAAAAGATTTTCTTTTTGTGCTAAGAACTCTCAGTATCTATTCTTTTAACCATGTTCCTATAAATAACATAGCAGTGTTCACTGTAGTCATCATGGTTTACATTACATTCCTTGTTCTTATTTAACTTATACCTGAAAGTTTGTACTTTTCACCACCCTTCCAATTAAATTTACTTTTAACTTCTAAATTTAGTCTCATGGAATCCTAATTTTTGGACAGAAATCTGTTGGAAACTCCCTCTATATAAGCCTGAGTTTCTTGTTCCCATGGATTTGAGGATGTTTGATATAATAAAAGATCTGTGTTCATGATTTTCCTCATTCTTGTTATTCTGGTATTCCCTGCCCACTGAGGGATCAGAACCTGAGGCAAGGATTAAGTGTTAATGTTGTATGTGGGAGGTACCATCCCAGGGCAATGAGAGTGAAAGGTAAGGGAGCTGAGGTGGGGAAGATGGGGAACCATGCAGGATTATGCATTTGGTGCTGGCCACTGCTTCAGGCTAGGGGCCATGCAAGATGTCTCTGGATGGGCTATTTGGAGAAACTGGGTCTTGGGACAGTCTATTGGAGGCAAGAAAAGAAGGTTCATCTTCTCTGGCTCCTTCCTAGTCACAGAGTATTAGGTCCCTGCTCTTCTGCCTTGCATCGTGCAGTCTCTTTGGCAGTCACTTTGGAAGTCAGATCCTATCACCTGTGGCACAGGGGTTTAGTCATTTCGGGAACTGGAGGAGTAGCCAAAATTCTGAGATCTAGTGAGGCTGGGACATGGTCATGTTAATGGTCTAAATGGATGGGCTCATTATAGGAGCAAGGCCTTTCTGAATTCTTTCCCAGAAATTTTTCAAAGTGTTACTAGGAAAGAAAGGCCATCTGCTATCTAAATACCAAGTGATGAGGTGCATGAGCCTGGAGCTTCCCATGATTTCCACCTGGGGGAGGTCAATCTGAGACAAGGAAGCCAATATGCAGGGGCAAAAAGCCAAATTCTGAGGTTGTTTCAAATTCTGGCTCTGGAAGGCCACTTGCTCTTCCCTCCATGTACTTCTGCAGGAAGTACAGTCTCTTCTGTCTCACAGTCTCTTCTGGGGTTTCACTTTGCTTGAGCTGTGCTTCTGTCACTTGTAGACAGAGATTCCTGACTAATGGTTATGACCAGGAAGAATATTAACAAAGAATTTTTAACCTTATATCTAATAACAACTTGACATGAATTGATTTTAAAAAAATCTTAAAATTAAAAATGCTTCTCCACTTTATATATCTTCCTACTTTAGCATGCTACAGGCCGACTTGTGGCAATAAAGACCTAGGTTAGCATTTCAGAATCAGTTTAGTTTATATATTAAATCCTTCCCAGGACTCCAGCAGCCTTGGATTCTGCATCTGAAAAGATCGACTTGCAGATCTGTGCAGAGGGCAATAAGTGACCAATGAACACCGTCAGGGTATACTTGGAGGGGGTTTGATTTGGGTGTCTGACAAACCCAGAAGATCCATGGTAGCTAGTCCATGTTAATATCTTGAATGAGTTCTAGCTTTGTTCAATTATCACATGCAGAAAGCCAATAGCTTGCAGGCGCCACTTGTCAGCTGGGGCTGTCAGTGGCTGGGAACTAATCATTAAGGCTGCCACGAAGCAGAAAAACCACCTCTCAGCAGCCCTGCAGCATTCAACATGGTGTATATTTTCCCATTTCACTGGGATTTGCCGCTAATGATTGAACTATAGATTATTAGTGCTGCAAGCCTCCAGGAGCCCAGTGTGACTGTGCTGGGCTCTATTCTGCCCTCAGAGCCTTCAGCACGGACACTGGCCTGGCAGACAGTGCTCCGGCAGCTGTTGGGAGTCCCTGGGGCCAGGAGAGTACTGTGGGACCCAAATGGTGGCTCCTATTAGCAACTGTGGGGGCATCAATGGTTGCATTTGGTGCTCTCTTCTCCCCAAGTTACTAGATAGAGTGGATAATGTCACAAAACACAGCTCAGAGTCTTATGGGTGGGTGACAAAAATTGTTTTAGAGAGAAGTGGCTGAAGCCATGCTGGGGCTATGCCATTTGTCACTCTGCAAAGTTATCCTGGGTGCGTGCTGGGAACAACTGCTGAGCAGCATACACAGAAACAGGTTTGGGGACAAACAGGGCCTGTGGCAGTGTGACCCCAGGGCTGGGCCTCTAGCCCCTCCTGGAGGGAAGTAGCACAGCAACAATTTGTGGAACAGTTCCCAGGATAGGTTCTGAGCTGAATACTTCCTGCACATCATGTCTTCAGTCTTCACCAGGAAGCAGTCATAAACCCCTTTTACAGGTAAGGAAAATGAAGCATAGAAGAATGAAATGACCTGCCTAAGACCATTCTAAATGAGGTTTGAAGACCCCCTGGGTGGGTTTTCTGGAGAGTGCAGTCTCCTTTTCACAGTTATCATCACTGAGAGAGAAGCTGGAGAGTCCTTTCATGCCCTGTTAAGGAAGTGAGGCTGGCAGACTATCAGAAGCAGGAGCTGATGTTAGGCCTAGCTGATGTGGAGGTCATTTCCATAGTGACTCAACAGGAATGCCTGGGAGTTACTACCTGCCTTGGACAGCATGGCCAGCAGCTGTTGGATGAAGCAAAATACCCTTAGCCTGGCTGGCTGCCTGGCAGCCTAGTGAACTGTGAGGAGGCAGAGCAGCACCAAACTTGGGGTAAAAATCTGTGTTAGCTCAGGCTGTCATGACAAACTATAGCAGATTGGGTGGCTTAAACAATAGCCATTTATTTCTCACAGTTCTGGAGGCTGGAAGTCCAAGATCAGGGTTCCAGAATGGTCAGTTTCTGATGAGAACTCTCTTCCTTGCTTGCACATGGCTGCTTCTGTGTCCTCATGTGGAATCTCTCACTCTTCCTCTAGGGTCCCACCCCTATGACCTAATTTAACCTTAATGACCTCCTAAAGACCTCATCTCCAGATAGTCACATTGGGGATTAGGGCTTCAACATATGAATTCGGGGGGACAAAGTCCAGTTCATAGCCCTTGGGTCACAGTATGGTTATCATATGAAAAGGGTAAACCAATAGAGAAGTTAAACAGGGTGATAGGATGGGAATGACTCAGAGATGTTAGTGAGGGATGGGTAGAGTCATTTATGTAATATGGGGGGGTATATTCCATTTATGAGTCTGGAGGTGTTATATAATGTGTATTAAATATATTGTAGATTTTTAAAAATTCAGAGGTTTAAAGATGTTGTTCCAATGATTTTCACTTGCATTGTTTCTAGTGAGAAACTTGTTGCCATTCTTATCTTTATTCCTTGGAAAACAATGTTTTCTTGTGTTGCTGTTTGTATTTTCTCTTTATCACTGGTTTTGAGCAGTTTAATTATGAGATGCATCACCATAATTTTATTCATGTTTTTCATGCTTGAGATTCATTGAGCTTGTCAGATTTGTGGGTTTATAGCTTATATCAAATTTAGAAAAAATTTGGTTATTATTTCTTCAGGTCATTTGAAGTTGTCCCATAGCTCACTGACATGCTGTTCACTGTTACTACACTTGATCTTAGCCGAAAGGCCAAGAAGTGATTGTTCACTGCTTTAAATTATATCTTCTTATTGTGTTTCATTTTAGGCACTTTAATTGTTATGTCTTCAAGATAATTAATCTTTTCTTCAACAGTGTCTCGCCTTCCACTGATCCAATTAGCATACTTTTTCATCTCAGGTATTATAGTTTTCATCTCCTGAAGTTTGATTTGGTTCTTTTATACACCTTCTACATCCCTACTTTGTTGTTTGATTATGTGGTATACATGCATAATAACTGATTAAATATGCTTGTCTACTATTTCTAACATCTGTGTCAGTTCTGAGTTGGTTCCAGTCAACTGATTTCTCCTATTATGGTCATATTTTCCTGCTTCTCTGTATGCCTGGTTATTTTTCTTGCCACTGAAGGGAGACCCTACTGTGTACTCCAACCACTACTCTGCAAATCTTGAAGTTCTTCAGGCTGGCTGATGGAAGCACTCACTGTTTTCAGCCCTTTGTGAGCACTCTGCACTATAGCTTCTAATCCTCTTGAATGGTTCTCTCCCACCCTTGGGTAGTTTCCTTACCTGAATGTGCTGATCAGATTTGACTGACGTCTCAAATGGACCCTCTGCATCTCTCTATGGTTCTGTCTCTTTGAGCTTTCTCCTTTCCAGTACTCTGTCCTGAGAACTCTAGCTGTCTTGTCCTCTTCAGACTAGCAGCTCTAAAGTTTGCTGGGCTCTACCTGGGTTCTACTCTCTTTTCTGTGGCCTGGGGACTCTCTCAAGGCAGAAAGCTGAATCAGCTGCAAGGTTCACCTGATTTGTTTCCACTTTCTTAGAAATCATTGTCTTTTACTACCTTACGCCCAATATCTTTTTAAAAACTGTCTTTACATTTGGTGAAGATTTTGAGGTGTTTCATATAAGAGGGTAAATTTACTCCCAAAAAAATTTTAAAAAATTGAATGTTACATCTGCTCCCAGGATTTTGGATAAGAATTTGTTGACATGTATATAATTAAAGCAAAGTTTATCCCTTGATAATAGATGTAAATCCATATTTCAAGTAGTCTTCTTGATAGTTTTTTTTTTTCCTAACTTCTGGTCAAGTTCGATTAGTTAGCTATAGGGGAAATTGAAGACTAGTTCAGTCAGCGGCATTCCACACTCTTTGGAGCATAACTTACCCAAAATAACACAGATAGGACAGTGAAAGACCACATTTCCCAGACTCACATACAGTGTGGGTTTTACACGGACTGAACTTATTCTAAAGAGGTACCCTCATGCAAGACTTGGGAGGTAAACACGAACACCATGAAGTAGAGGCCTTGTTTCCACTGCTTTCCATGCTTTTGCTGACAAGCCTGGTCCTGGTAGTGTTTAGCGTCAGCTGTAGCAGAATCGCACGGGCAGCAGGAAGCAGGATTTAGGGACCCACTTTGCTGGTATGGATCGTGGTAGGCTGGTGGTGAAACGGGCAGTTGTGGCAGTTTCTCAACTCGTCAAATTCCTCACTGGGGCAGAGGTCAGGCAGGTCTGCAGCCCATTCAAGGAATTTTATAGATCACTCATAACTGGAAGTAAATTGTTTTCTATTTTAACTAGCTAGAGAGATTCTCTTGTCTACAACTGACCCCTGACTGATAGATTAATCATTGTACTTACACATAATATGGCTAGTAAAGAGCTTGTCTCAGAAATAGGATACAGGTTGGCTCTTCCATTTCTTGGTTTTCTCATGAAGGCTTTACCAGGATTTTCAATATGTGGTTTCTCTGGAGGAGTGTTTTAAATGCTCTTGTACATTTTGTGGATCATCTCAGTAATGAGAAATGTTTAAAAATGTGGTTTCAGTCTCATAGGCTATGTGATCACATAAGAAACTAGAGGGAACCTATCCATGTGGATATGCTGAATGTAGCTCAGCTCTGTTCTGAAAACAGACAGATGCGTGTTCGGCATGCAGGAAGCAAACCCACAGATCGGTCTCCTGTGAGGAATCAGGCCTGCATTGGACCTAGGCCACTTTGAGACTTGCTTTTGCTAAAATTCCCTCACCCTGAATTGAGGCAACAAAATGTTTACTGCATATCTTTAAAGTAACTTCCTAAAAATCTATGCTAAACCTCCCAAGTATGGGTGTAACCAGTTCAGCCACTTTTCCCCTCTGCATTTGCAAATGACCTATCTCTTTGAAGTGATTAGCAACATTCTTTCCTTTGTTATCTACAGGTAATGACCTAAAGGGAACTTGTGCATAGTAAATGAGGACCATCCTTGATGTAATGTACCTAGAATGTCAATAAAAGCCTGTCCAGGCAGGGGTTGGGGCCCTCTCTCTCACTGAGAGAGCAGCCAGGCTGACCCTCTCTTTCTCACTTAGAGAGTGGCTGCGCCGTCCCTTTTTCTCCACCGGATTTCTTTAGTCCATGTGAATTTGTTCGTTGTTCATTGCAGCCACAGCATAAACATCCACAACACATGGACCCGCTGGCGTGTCTGCATCAAGAAACACCACTAGGTAAGCCAGAAGTTCTGGGAATGACTGGCAAAGATCCCCCAGATGGAGCATGTGAGCACCCTTCATCCGAATAGCCTTTTACCAAGGTAGAGAAATAGACTCGAAGTAAATGACTGGGAAACAAAATGAAGAGAACAAATTTTTCAGATGTTTTTAGCAAACATCTGAAAAAAGATTCTTTTTTGCTTTTTTAAGATTTTATTTACTTATTTTTAGACAGAGGGGAAGGGAGGGAGGTAGAGAGGGAGAGAAACATCAATGTGTGGTTGCCACCCGTTCACCCCAGGCATATGCCCTGACTGGGAATCAAACTGGAGACCCTTTGGTTCACATGTCAAGGTTCAATCTACTGAGCCACACCAGCCAGGTCTTGAAAAAAGATTCTTTATAAGGCTATCAGACAGAACTGGCATTATATGAAACAAAACAGACAAGCAAGGAACACCTTAACGAGTACAGAAAGGCAGGTCTATGACTTGATAAGTGGCCAAAAGGGAAATTTGCATTTTGGGAGAATTAGTATTCAATAACTTTTAGGTATGCACAAAAAAACTGACAATTTGGAGTAGGTAGTTGTATTTCAAGAAAATTTTGATAAGTCTGCCAAAATGGGCACCTAGATTTTACTGTGAGATTTTCTACTGGAAACAGCACCAGGCTACTGACTACAGGGGAACAGAAATCATTTAAATCATGATTAAATGACTCCAATTGGAGTCTAATAAATGAATTAGGAGACAATGTGGGCTGGTAACATCCTGCTTTGTAGCTCTGAAGTCAGAGATAGCACAAGGCAGCTTTCCTAAGGGAATCATTTCTGGAGCTTCACAGTTCAAAAAGGTAATGGCAGCTTTATAAAGGGCCTACTCAAATTCCTTTTAGAATATTGTGCACAGCAGCACTTACCCACTAAAAATAGGCCATTCGAGTGTCTGGGGAAGTGTGGAGGAGGATGGCGGCACTCGCAGGAGGGCTCTGTGAGGGCAGTTTTTGAGAGCTGAGCATGTTAAGATGTGAAAAGAGATGATTTAATCAAGGTTTATGAGTGTCTGATGGGTTCACACAAAGAAACTAGTGTAAGACCAATTCACGCCATGAAGATAAAGGATGCTACAGACCGTTAATTAAGGCTAAGGCGGAGAGGGATTCAGTAGGCAAGGCCTTTTTTGCAGGGCCATTGATAAGTGGGGTAAATGACAATGAGGTAGAGTTAAGAAAGCAGAGAAGGCACAGGACATCGCCTTGTTAAAGCTTTGTGACAGGGACTTCTTAGGAAACTGCCTCTGCCTCCCTTCTCCTGTCCATACCCACGTTCCGAATTTGTGACTCCTTCATTGAAGCTCCTTCTGTCTTTAGGGTCCCAAGGGAGGAGCAGTAACAGCAGGGTAGAGGGTGCTGTTCATTCTAAACATTGTCAAAGTACTTAGCAGGTGGGGAGATCACAAGGTTTGTGATAGGTATGTGGGACACTGTGGGGCACAAGCACTCTTAAGGGGATGGCTGGGGGAAAATTTTAGTAACATTTGTTATGTGACTTTAAATGCTGGTTGGTTCAGAAATGAACAAATTATCAAAACGAGCTCTATTCTTTTCCCAAGTGGTGAATTAATTATTCCATCATCTGTCTCTCTCTGTCTTTGTCTCTCATAGGCATGCACACTCATGTGCTCATGTACACACAGTCATCAGTGGTGAATTTTTCTGTATTGCCAATGGTTTATACTGGCACTATGAGGTGAAAACAAAGAATAAAATAAGGTGGAATCCAAGTCAGCCTGGTCCCCAGGCCCATAGTGCACTGCAGTCCTGTGACAGCTGTCTCTACCTGTGTATCATGGCGGCTAACTGGTTGGCCACTGCCACATGTTGCCAAATGGCTCCAAGCAAGTGCCCCTGTAGGCAGCAGGAGCCACTGATCATGAGGCCTTGACTGTCACAGCATCTGCCCTCATGGCTGCCACAGTTGCCCCTGGCATCACCATGCCTATTCTGTTCTAGCCCCTGATAAGGTAAGATTACATTGCAAGAAGTAGGGAGAAAGAATCCAGAGGTTTTCTTTGAAACTGGAAAGGAACTTGATCTTGGGGTCATGCCTGACTTGCAGAAGATAGAGTACCTGGTTAGCAATCAGCCCTCCCAGAACACAGAAAGAAGCCCCAGACACAGTGGATAGAAATTCGCCTGGATTCAAACAAGAGATGTTGCTGGTGTAGCCGAGGTCAGGGAAACAATCCATAATCATATCATAGTCAAAATCAGCTAAACCATTCACCCTGCCTGCCTGGAAAGGGCCCTGCCAGTTCATCTGAAAACAGACAGGGTAGGCAGTGCTGGGCCAAGAACTGCACTGGGATCTGGCAGCATTTCATGGCACGTGAAAAAAATGTGGCCACAGCTGCACGTACACATTTAATACACACATGTAGAAGTGAGTGACAGTCATGGCGGAGCCCTCAGCACCTCAGTTAAAAATGACCCTTGACTGCTCTGATGATCAGTCACCATTTTCCTCTCCCCATCCCTTTGGTTCTTTCTTAAAAATGTCAATGGGCTCATCCTATTATCCAGTGTCACCACCCCTTTGCCATCTTAAATACTCACTCTTAACAAATCAAATTAACTTAAAATTATCACTATCATCAGTTCACAGCTGCACCCTGACTAGTGTCCCAAGCTCACAAAGTCTGTCTGTTTCAATATCACCTTCTTCTTAGGGGAAAACAAATGAGCTAGAATGTTTGAATTTGGTCTAACATGAAAATATTCTCTTTTTTTAAAGTATATTTTATTGATTATGCTATTACAGTTTTCCCAATTTCCTCCCTTTATCCCCCCTCCACCCTGCATCCCCCAACCCTTCAGCATCCCCCTGCTTAGTTCATGTCCATGGGTTGTACATATAAGTTCTTTGAGTTCTGTTTTCTAT
>VMDR010037977.1:0-10092 GCA_007922815.1 Macrotus californicus | reverse complement strand
GTGCTGTACTTTACATCCTCATGGCTCTTCTGTAACTACCAATCTGCACTTCTTAATCCCTCACCTTTTTTATCCATCCCCCAACTCCGCTCCCATCTGGCAGCCATGAAAATGTTCTCTGTATGTGAATCTGTCTCTGTTCTACTTGTTCATTTATTTTGTTTCTTTCTTAGATTCAATTGTTGATAGATAATGTATTTATTGTCATTTTATTATTCATATTTTTTGGTCTTTTTTTTAAAAGAAGACCATTCCCCATTTCATGGAATACTGGTTTGGTGGTAATGAACTCTTTCTTCTGTGGGAAGTTCTTTATCTGTCCTTTGATTCTATATGATAGCTTCACTGGGGAGTAACCTTGGTTGTAGGTCCTTGCTTTTCATCACTTTGAATATTTCTTGCCAGTCCCTTCTAGCCTTCAAAGTTTTTGTGGAGAAATCAGCTGACAGTCTTATGGGAATGCCCTTGTAGGTAACGAACTGCTTTTCTCTTGCTGCTTTTCAGATTCTCTGTCTTTAACCTTTTGCATTTTGATTATGATGTGTCTTGGTGTGGGCCTTTTTGGGTTCATCTTGTTTGGGCCTTTCTGTGCTTCCTGGACTTGTATGTCTATTTCCTTCACCAAGATAGGGAAGTTTTCTGTCGTTATTTTTTCAAATTGGTTTCCAGTTTCTTCCTTCCTTTTCCTTCTGGCACCCCGCAAGGTGTAAATGTTGATATACTTGAAGTTGTCCCTGAGGCTCTTTACACTACATGTCTTTGGATTCTTTTTTCTTTATGCTGTTCTGATGTGGGGTTTTTTTTGCTTCCTTATATTCCAAAACGCTGGTTTGATACTCAGCTTCATCTGCTCCACTGTTGATTCCCTGTAAATTATTCTTCACTTCAGTTAGTGTATCCTTCATTTCTGACTGGTCCTTTTCTATGGTTTTTATATCCTTTTTTATGCTGTTGAAGTTCTCACTAAGTTCATCTACTCTTCCCCCAAGTTCATTGAGCATCCTTATAAGCGGTGTTTTGAACACTGCATCTAGTAGATTGCTTGTCTCCATTTTATTCTTTTTCTGGAGTTTTGTTCTTCTTTCATTTGGGACATATTTCTTTCATTTTTTAACTCTCACCTGAGTATATGTTTATTGATTTTAGGGAGAACAGGGTGGGGGAGGGGGGGAGAAAGAGAGAGAGAGTAAGAGAGAGAGAAACATCGATATCAGAGAGAAACATCAATTGGTTGACTCCTGTATACTCCCCAACCGGAATCAAACTCACAGCCTAGGAATGTGCCCTGACTGGATGAAATCCCAAACCTTCTGTGGTACACAGGACAATGCTCCAACCAACTGAGTCCCCTGGCCCGGACTGTTTCTTTCATTTTTAATTAAAGAAATAATCCCACTAAGATAATCATGCAAACTGTTGCCATCAGTAACATTTTTTTTCTGAAGTACGAGGAGCAATCGTTGAAACTTATTTGTATTCTTTAGTTAATTAGATCATTTTTCCTGGTTTTGTGTTACATCTCTTGGCATGTATTTCAGTTTTGAAAAAAAATTCTTCATGGATAATGGTATGGTAATAGTAATTTTTCAAAATTATTAGTTAAGTAGTATTTGGAAACTCAAGCTTCCTGGAAGCTTATCTTTAGCAAGTTAAGTGAGTCAGGTATGCTTTTTTATTTCCTTTGTTTCTTATTTTGTTGTCAGTGGATGCTGAATGTGCTGTATATCTTCAGCCCCTTAAACCACCCTGAGGAGACCTCTCGGGTGTTCTGTTTTGCCTTGGCAGTACATTGTATGTACACCATCATGATTGCCAGACAGCGTGTTGCTTTACCCAGAATGAGAGCATTGTTACGTTTTACTTTTTCTATGCTGCATCATCAAATTAGAAAGGTGTGGTCCCTGTGATTCATCTGAAAGCATGAGTATTTTAGATTTTACAATACTGAGGTGTTAGGACTAAGTTTGTGCAGTTCTGTCTTGCACACACCTGATCAGGTAGTTCCTGCATTCAGCAGATTTGCTTTGGGTGCTTCCTGTGTACCAGAGCCCAGTGGGAGATGGGGTGGGGAAGAGCCTGGTGGGGGCTTATGCTGATGGAGTTGGACCGTGCAGCACAGGTCTGCCTGGGTGCTGTGAGTAACTACACAGGGTAGCCTTGGGTGCAGCTAATGAAACAAGTATGGAGAGGTACAGTAATCGGGGTGTGCTTTGGAAAGAAAATAGGTAAAAGGTTTTCTCTCTTTCACTCTTTAAAAATCTGTTTTAAAGTTAGAACTGATATTCATTTATTTGAGCAATGTAACTTACAGATCTGGCTAGTTTCATTAATCAGTTTTGTTATTTCTAAGCTATATGTTTATTGAAACATGTACACACACAGGTAATTATGGTAGACATGTAAACATGTTGCATGTTGTTTGTAAATATTTTGTTCTCATAAGTTCTTCACTTTTTAAAGGAATTAATATTGATGAAATGTGACAGACAAGTGGCCCTTTACTGTGGACTGAGACCTTTTAGTAACGCAGGCAGACAGCAGACAAGGGCATCACAGACTTTGTCTTCGGGAAAGCAGCAGCACAGGCGTTGCGGACCCACTCGAGCTTGGAGCGTGGTCTCTAGAAATACCAGGGCCGCTTGGAAGAGGACACACGTGTGGTCTAGCTGCATCATCAGGGGCTGCATCTGAGCTCCCGAGACTGTGGTTTTTATGATATAATATTTGACTGTCAACAAATCGGCTAAAGTCACTAATTACGCAAAAAATGAGCAAGCAAGTGTCTAATGAATCTACTATGAACAAACATACAGATACCTCAGGAAAAGTGGGTGTGTACAGCCCAAGTGTGTAATGTAACTGTTACTCTTCCCTCTGCTCCATGTAGCCTGACTGAATTACGTATGCAATTATTGATAGCCCTTAGGTTTGGAGCACTTGAGTCTGAATTCCTTCCCAGGACGTTCTGGGTACACTGTCGAAGTCACGGTGTGAGTTGTAAAATGAACCAGCTGATGTGTTTCACTCTCCCCCAGCCTAACTTGAGAGGCCCGGAAGGACTTAGGCAGGTCTTTCATGTTATGTGGGCTCCGGCTCCTTCAGTATTGTCTTGATTATTGAGTCTGTTTTGTGGAATAGTAGATTCCCACTCTTCCTTCAGTCTTACTGATGATAAATACCTTAGGATGCATCCTGCATGATAGGCATAAAGCAGTGGTCTCCAACCTTTTGGCACCAGGGATGGTTTTGTGGAAGTTAATTTTTCCACAGACCGAGAGGTAGGGGTGGTTTTGGGTGAGTCAAGCGCATCACATGCAAGCTCACCTGCTGCTGTGTGGCCCGGTTCCTGATAGGCCCAGACCCTACTGGTCCAGGACCCAGAGGTTGGGGACCCCTGGCATGAAGCATTAAGGGTACTTGCTGGCCTTTTCCAAGAAATGGCCATTTTAACTTATTTGAGGAAACGATAGTAATTATTTTAATATTTTTGTATCTTTTGTTCCTTAACTTTATGATTGTATGATTATTTTTATATACCACTTAATTTGTGATGCACATAATATTTATGTGAATCTCAGAATCTGTCACAACAGAAAAAAAGTAGGAATTACAGTTGGAGGGAGCATTAGGGGACAAAAATAAACTCTAAATGTTTTATTCTCATCTTCATTAATTATTTTTGCAGGAAAAGCTAAAAACTCTGTTGTAATGACTGTTTACTTATTTATACTTTTAGTTTTTTAATACTTATTTAATTTTTTAGGACATTTGCTTTAATATTGTTTCTTAATGTGGAAACTGTACGAGTATTTTAAAAATAAAATCCCTAAGATAGATAGATAGATATCTAATAAAATCCCTAAGATACATAGATATGGTGTGTTTTTAAACATTCACAAATTAACAAGGATTTTTTTTAGTTTTTATTAGATTTTTAGGTTCTGGACCACTCTAGCTTAAACATTTCTAAATTTCCAGGTGACTCCTTAATAAAACAGAAAAAAATATTATGGTAGTGTCATAAAATTTATTCTTTTAATTCTACTATTCTCATTTCTTGACTGACCTTGTTTTATATATGTGTATAAATAGGCTGGACACGGCTTTGCTCTGTCCCCAGCAGGGTGTGGGTGTTCGCGCGTGTGGAAGGAAGTCTGGCAGAACAAACAGGAATCAGCATACAGGTGTTCCTCGGGCGAAGGGGCTCTCGTTCGATTTGATGTTCAGAACTATAAAATGCACTTTTGTCTTACAGCCTTTCAAATGACTAAATGTTGCCCTTTGGAAAACCTGAGCCTTTGCACATGTTATTTCCCGACTCTACCTCAGTTAACCAGGCTTAGTTTTAGGTGGGAAGGAATAGAAACTGTATTTAAATTCCGTTCATCATCCATGCAGAGTTGTGTGTTTAACTCTTCCCTTCTTTCTCCTCCTGCCCTCTTCCCACTGACTTTTTACTTTAACCCTGAAGTTTTTATTCAAAATACTTGTCTTTCTTTCTCTGTCAAAACCAATTTTCAAATTAAGCCTCTGTGAAATGTCTGAAGTGTCCTTCCTGTCAGTGTTATGACCAGCTCTGTTAGACGTCTTCCTCGCTTCTCATGGCTTTGTCAACACAAGCTGATGTGACAACACCAGAGTCCGGGAACCGGACCTGTTTTCGTGGTCCGAGAACCCAAGCACTTCGTGAAGACTCACGGGATGGACACACGCTGCTCGGATGGTGCACAGGAGCAGAGCCACCTCCAGTTCTCGTGGCGTGGACAGTGTCCGGCAAGGTCACTTATGCTGTGATGGTGTGTGTGTCGGGAGTTCTGTTTCAGTGTTTGTCTCCCAGTATTTTGAACCTAACTTAAAGAAGATGATGTTTCTAAACTGTATTTATGAAATGCGGCTTTCCTTACATTTGTGCTGCTGACTTTGCTAGTTCCCTGAGCTTACTTGTATTTGTGCATAGGTTGTAATTTGGTAATAAACTTTTAGTGTTGCTTGTTGGAGTTTTCCTTGTGGTTCAGGTTTGAGGTACAGTCGCTGGTCCACTTACTGACACCCAGTGGGAGTAACAGATCCCTTACTCGTAAGCAGTGGCTTTCCCAGAATTTTAGTTGTTATGGAACCACATGATAAATCTGACATTTTGTGCTTGCCATGTGTTACACGAATAATTTCAAGGTGAATGTGGGTAAGATGAGCGGCTTTCCAACTGTGATAACTGGCGTAATACACACATTTGTGTTGTTTGTGCAGCACCGTTGCAAATGAGTATTCCACACGGTGAGTTTTCCAGATGACTGTGTCTGATTTATCTGGCTTTATGAGTCCCCCAATTGTTAAATTCACAGACTTTATTATCTTTTTTTGCAATTTTAGGTTCACAGAAAAATTAAGCAGCGAGGAAAGTTCTCATGTACTTTCTCCCTCCACCCCTCCAGTTTCCCCTTTTTAACATCTTGTTTTGATGTAGTATATTTATTGTAATGGGATCCATATGGATGCATGATTATGAGGGGGGCCCCAAAAAACCAGAATTATCTTCTGGAGGGCGGGTCCCTTGTAGCACAGGCTTCCCCCACTAGATGAATGTTCCAGGAACCCATCTGTGTCAGCGCACCAGCTGGCATTGTTGTGAGAGGCTGCGTTCAGCTTCAGTGAATTTTTTTTGAAGACTCTTTCAGTGCATTTGCCCGTTTCATGGTGGGTGATTTACGAGTGCATCTGACCACAACGTGCCGAGTGTTCAGCAGTTTTTGACCCAAAACGGCGTGCCCCCCATGTTCCACCTGCCCTGTTCACCTGATCTCACCTCAAGCAACTTGTTTTTGGTTTCCCTGGATGTAAAAAGTCCTTAAAGGGAAACGCTTTGCTGATGTGGAAGAGGTGAAACAAAAAAACGGCAGAAGCACTAAAAGGCATCAAAGTCAACAAGTTCAAAGACTGTTTTGAACAGTGGGAAAAATGTCTTGACAGGTGTATTGCATCAAATGGGGAGTACTTTGAAGGTGACTGAAGTTTAAACATTTAAGAATAAATAAACAATTTTTATAAATACTGTTCTGGGTGTTCCCCATGTTACTAAAGTTTGTAGTTACATGAGGGCTCATTCTGTGTTGGACAGTTCATTGGGCTTTAGCAAAAGCATAATGTTGTGTACCCACCATTCCAGTGTCAGGCGGAACAGCTTCTCTGCCCTGAAATCCCTGCGCTCGCCTGTTCATTCTTCCCTCTCCCCCAGCCTCTGGCAGCCGCTGAGCTTTACTGTCTCGAGAGTTGGCCTTGTCCAGAATGTCATATAGTTGGAATCATGGTAAATAGCTTTTTTAGACAGACTCATTTCACTTAGCAATACGCATTTTATGTTCTTCCATGTCTGTCTGTGGCTTGATGGTCTGTTCCTTTTTGCCGCGGAAAACAGCGCCCCATGGGCGCGTGCCAGTTTTCTTGCTCACCTCCTGAAGGACATCTTGGTTGCTTCAAGGTTTGGCAGTTAGGAATAAAACTGCTGATTTTTATTCATGTTAAAATGTTTGTTCATGTGCAGGTTTTAGTGTGGACCTGCTCATTTCACTAAATACCTAGGAGTACAGTTGCTGGAATGTAGGAATGTATGGTTAGAGTATGAAAAATCTTGTAAGAAAATGCCGAGCTCTCTTCCGAAGGGGCCCCGCCACTTGCCTTCCCGGCAGCAGTGAGTGAGAGCTCCTGCTGCTCCGCATCCTCGCCGGCGTTTGGGGGTCTTCGTGTTCAGTTTTCCCATTCTGGTAGGTGTGCAGTGGCATCTCGTTGATGTTTTAATTTCCAGTTCTCTAATGACCTGATGTTGAGCATCTTTTCATATGCCCATCTATTTTTAATTGCTTTTTATTGAAACCCTGCTAAAACACATCACACTTTTTCTCTGAGTTTGTAGAATAGACAGTTAGAACTTAACCTTTTCTTTCTGATTCAGAGTTACCCCCCTAATATGCTCCCGTGGACAGCTAGTGGGGGGTAGCAGGGCTTTTCTGCCTGTCACCAAATGCTCTTTGAGTTTTGGTGTTTGCTTTTACATCACTTTTACTCTTCTGTTATCACTCTGCCAACCTGTATTTCTCTTTCAGTGTCCCACTTCCAGTCTCCAGGGAACCCAGTGAGACAGTTGTCACGATCAGAGGGAAATTAGGAGGACAATTGTTTGGGATGAGGAGTGGTAGGGAGGGTTGTTGTTTGAGCTTTAGTGCTTTGTGTTCTTTCTCTGGGCTGTGACCTTTTTAGTTTGATTTTTGGCTTCCAGAAGAAGAGGTAGACCAAATATGAGTAGATATTTATGCAAAATTATGTTGTCATGCAGCTCTGCAATATTTACAGTGGACAGGCACTTAGCAACAATTCATGACCCTACCCTTTTTTCTTGATGTGACCGTTAATGAAGCTTTGATCTCTAAGGTATAAAAGAAGAGAATTAAGGACAAAAGTAGCAAACATTTATAGCTAGAGCCTTCTCACTCTCCCTTCAGTCCTTTCTCCTCTCTTCAGTGCACACAGCCAATGCTTCCTAGTAATGTGGCATGGTCACTGGCTCATGCGGGTGTTTGCTCAGAGAATCCAGGCATTTAAAAAAATGCTCAGAAACTGGGAGATTGGAGCTGTGCCTGGCCAGCATCAGCTGCTGCCTTTCCAGTGGGCAGGCCGAGAGGCAGGGTGGACTCACATCTCAGTGGTTGCTTCACTCAGGGCAGGCTCAGATGCTGGTGGCTGGTGCCAGTGGCTCTCCCCCCCTCCACTGTCACAGTCAGCTGCACCTGGCTTAGACAGAGTCGGGGATTTACCTGGGATCACCCAGCTTCTTGTTCACAGCCATCGCACCTACAACACCAGAACAGGCGGGAAAGGGCACCAAGGGAGAGGAGCACGTGTTCAGTGCCTGCTTCCTATCCACCTCTTCCCTAATTTTAATTTTTCTAAGATCTCCTTGGGACCTTTCCTGTAAGTTTTGAGAGATTCAGGCCACTTGAACTTAGGAGCAAATGACTTGGTCTGGTCTCCTTATCTCTTGAGTGAAGGAACTGAACCCAGGCAGATACTAAGATATGTGGTCAGGATCCCATTCTGAGCTGGGAAACAGGACATACCTATTTCTGATCTTGGAGAATGCTGTGGAGTAAGGGAAAAGCGAGCCAGGCAGCAAAGCACGTACAGGAATTTTAAGCTTCTGAAACATGCATGATACAGGCTATTTACCCAAGTTGATGATAGTTAAGAATAAGAAATATAAAATAAATTGACATCATAGGATTGAAACTAACATTTATAATGCTTGCTGTTTGTTTTATTAAATCCATATGTTAGCTCTCAGATGTATTTGCTATTGTTCTCTTTTTGTAGAAGAGGAAATTGAGGCTTATCGAGTGACTTGCTCTAGTCATTGGGGTCTTAAGGAGCGGAAGAGGGAATGGAACCTAGGACACTTTCTTCCAGAGCTGGTTCCTTTGCACATTCCAAGATTACTTTCAACAATGTAAAGTGCGAAGGCACTCAATTCTTGAAATAAATATGTTACCTTCACTCATTTTCCTGGGGTTATTAATCACTTTTTACCTTCTCTTTCCTGAAATGCTTTTTTACTAGAAGACTTTTAGCAGATGATTATTTATATATCCAGTTATAATATTTATGCGTATAGTGATAGGGAGAAACAGTGTCTCTTGTGTTGTGGGGTTAAAGTGAAGTTGGGGATACTGCTGCTGTTTGCTGTGTCCAAGGGTAAATACACACCTACTCAGGTGTTCAGGGCAGGCTTTATGAAATGAGCCAGTCATTCTCAGAGTTCCCGTGAATTGTGTGTAGACCACCAACTTAGGTGACAGAGAGCTCTAACAGCTGTTTCTATTAGTAGATTCCCTACGGTCTCTGCCCACTGGTGACAAGTCCTGAGCTGTGTGTTGTGCCACCCGTTACCAGGAGAGCAGCCCCAGGACACTCGGCTCTGGGTTCAGTGTCCGTAGCAGAAGCACCGCCCCGGAGCTGAGCGTAGGTCACGGTGTCATGGGGCTTTCAGTTAGCACGTCTTAAATAGCGTCTTCAGACAAAATAACTGACTGTGGGGTGACTGCCATGTTACATAACATAAATCCTATAGTGTTGGTGATCATTATGAAATTAGAGAAGGGTGAACCAAGCTTCATTGGGAGTTTGCAAAATGTCTCAAGCTATTTTTGAAACATTTTGAAATATATTTTGTAACATTTTCCAAACATACTTTACCACGCATATTTTCTCTAATTTTTAAATCCTTGTGTGTTTTAAGGAAAATTTAATTCATATGTTTCTGATTCATTTGCACTTAATCAAAGTTACTTTTTAAGAACAGTCTGGTTTCCAGGAAGCCTAAGGAACCCTTCTCATGAAACCTGTCGGCCTTTAAAGCCTTTTTCCTAGTCAAAACCTTTTTCCCTAAAGATAAATGTGGATGAAATGTTTTGGTTGACTTTATAATTCGGAGCCTATACTTCAAAATCTAAGCTGGCTTCAAATATGCTGTAATAAGTTATGCAGCATTTTACCGTCGGAACTAGCTCCATTTGCTCTTCTTTAGTGCAGAGAGCCTGCAATGAGTGTGCGCTCTTGAAGGCAGTGCCCTGACGTGCTAGACTGCCTTCCCAAACCTACAGAACAGGCGGCAAGTGGGGGCTCATCAAACCCAGCAAACTAGGTTAACTGCTTTGTGTGGGTCTGTCGTGTATGCGGAATATGTTTACGTATTTTTGTATACATTCAGTTGTAGATGTACACACCCATAAAATGTTTAAATTCTTACAGGTTATGTTTTTGTTTTTATCTCTATGTACACATTCTAACAAGATATTACTGTATTCTCGATTAAATGAATAATTTATTGTGAAGTGACTATTACTGTTCTCGTCTCTCTTCAGAAGTGTTTTTCACCTGAGATTAGCTCACTGGGTTTCTGTTGCTTAGCAGTAGGTTTTGAGGACAGCTTTTTGAAGAGTTTAATTGAACAGGTTGATGGTATGAAATCTCAGAAAAAGTAAGGTCATTGCAGTGAAGGTAAAGGGACATAGGCTGACGACTAATTGGACAGAATGTCACACACCA
>VMDR010037976.1:0-10097 GCA_007922815.1 Macrotus californicus | reverse complement strand
TGAATTTTCAGGCTGAAATGATTCTGCAAGTATTCAGCATAATAAAACACACACATATACACACTTGGGTACCAAATTATGAAGTTTAAAAAGTCTAGGATATAAATCTTAAAAGTTTTCTAAGGGAACATCTCAATTACCTAGAAAAAATAAATAGCAGATTGGGACCATCTTTCCCATCAGCAACACTTGAAGCTACAAGACAGTAGAAATTCTGAAGAAATATAATTTCAACCTAGAATTCTATATTCAGCTAAACAATCATATGTAATGGTAGAAGACAAATGCACTATCAGACATGTAAAAGCTCAGAAAATTTATCTCTTACAATTTTTGTTGGGAAGTTTCTCAAAGATGTGCTTCAATAAAACAAGTGAATAATTTTTTTTTTGATTTGCCAATCCTTGTTTTATTTATTTATTTATTGTTGAAGTACAGTTGTCTCCATTTTCAACCCACCACTGCCCCCTCCCCACCCATCTCCGCCTCCCACCCTTGAACGTACCCTCTTTGGCTTTGTCCATGTGTCCTTCATACATGTTCCTTGATGGACCTTTCTCTATTTTCCCCCATTATCCTTCTCCCTCCTCCCCTCTGGTTACTGTCAGTTTGTTCTTTATTTCAATGTTTCTGGTTGCTGCAGCCACTGTGGAAAACAATATGGAATTTCCTCACAAAACTAACACGGTAACTGCCTTTTGACCCAGCAATCCCGCTGCTGGGATTGTATCCTAAGAATCCTGAAACACCAATTCAAAAGGACCTATGTACCCCAATGTTCATAGCAGCACAATTTACAATAGCCAAGTTCTAGAAGCAGCAAGTGAATAATTCTAAATGAGGAAAGACACAGTTTCCAGCAAAAATGAATTAAATCAGAGAACAAAGTGGTCAGAGAGTAACCTGTTCATATTAGAGTAGGAAGTTGGAGGTCCTGGGTCATAATTCTTTGTGAAAATATAACATATATTATCATATATAACACGGTGATAACATTTTTGTTTTCGGTAAACAATATTTCCATAGAATAGTTAAACACTATTTAATGATTTACAAATTTTCACAGTCCACAGGGGCAGATGGCTTATGATCATAGAGCAGAATGTGGTAGACAAAATAAGCTCCCATAGAAAAAGACAGTAGAAAGTCATTTAATGTGTATACAGTTTTAAAAATCTTGATTCAAACACATTATTTAGTGACATGGCATTATCTAACAAAATAAAACAGCTAAAAGCTTTAAAACTGATTGCTTCTGGGGCTTAATGTGAGAGGAGGGAAAATATTTTCATTATAAGATCATCTGTAGTCTAGATTTTTAATATATTTGCTTTTTAAATTTTATTTTAATTACATTTGATATCCAATATTATTTTGTATTTGTTTCAGGTGTACAGCATAGTATTAAAATACTTTAACTGAAAATAAATTATATGTTAAGTTCAATGTAAATATTCCTAGATATTCCCTTTTTACTCTTTCCAAAATGTTTTTTGTCTGTTTTTAAGTATTGAGATGATGTATCAGCTATAGAGACTGCTATTCTTACATTTTCTATTTCATGAAATGTAGGAATCACTGAAAATCTTCAACAGAAATTTGTTGTCACACTTTCTAGTCAAGGATTCAAACAAATCTTAAAACTTTGAGTTGCATACCCCCATGTTCATAGCAGCATTATTTACAATAGCTAAGAGGTGGGAGAAACTCATGTGTCTATCAGTGCATATTCATAAAATGATAAATATTGAGTATCCATACAATGGCATATTATTCAGCCCTAAGAAGGGAGGAAATTTTGACACGTACTAACATAGATAAAACTTGAGACATTATATCGAGTGAAATAAACCAGTCATAAAAAGACAAATAGTGTGTGATTCCATTTATATTAGGTACCTGAATTAGTCAGATCCATAGAGACAAAGTGTAATGCTGGTTTCTAGAGACAGGAGGAAATGGGACGTCATTCCTTAATGGAGACACAATTTCCATCTGGGGCGATGCAAAAGTTCTGGAGGTGGTGCTGGTGATGGTTGCACAACAATGTGAAGGTACGAATGTCACTGAACTTTACTCTTAAAAATGGTTAATATAGTAAATTTTATGTGATTTGTACTTTACCACATACAATTTTTTTAAACTTCTTTTAACAAGTGAAATCCTTTTGTAGCTTCAAAAAGATCTTTATTTAAGTATTTAAAAACTAATTTTTAAAATGTATGTAGTTCTTGTCTTACATAGAACTCAGCATGTAAAGTACCTAGCATAGTGCTTGGCACATGGTAGAAGCTTAATAAATAATTACACAATTACCCTATCTATCATGTGAAGTTGTTTTTAACCCTGAGTCAGGGATAAGTTTTATTGATTTGAAAGAGAGAGGAAGCACCAACTGGTTATCTTTCATATGTGCACCAACTGGGCATCGAATTCACAACCTAGGTATGTGCCCAGACCAAGGATCGAACCCACGACCTTCTGGTATACCGCACGCCAGTCTAACCAACTAAGCCACCCAGCTAGGGCTGTTTTTGATGTTATGTTGTAGTGTGTATGTGGCTATATAGAGTGTAGTTGCTGTGTGAGATGGACCTAAAAAAAGCTCCAGTCTCTGTTGAGACCCACTGCGTCTACCTATTTCTCAAATAAAGAACTATAACTGAGTGAGAGATAATTTTGTGACTGGGAACCTGACTTTGTGGCTTTAACTGTATAAGGTCAAAGTGGCTTTAAAAGGAACTCCTAAGATATCAGGTGACAGGTGATACCTAGCCTTCACCCATAGATATACCTGACTGTAGACAGAGAGTCAAGCAAGGTGTCTGCAGAGTGATGTAAGACTTTGTGAACTGAAGTGTTTCTAGAATATTATTTCCTGGGTGTACTTTTCTTTTTATTGGATAACTTTAAAAAATGTTTCATGATATTAAAGAAAACCCAGAGCAAGGGCTTTGTCCATTTGTGGATCTAACATCCATGGAGTTCCATGAGCCCACGGAGCCTGCATGACAAGAGCAGCAGGAGCCAGGCAGTGAAGGGCCCAATGGGGGGAACTCAGGAAGCCAGAGGCAAGCACTGGCAGTCAGAAAGCCACCTCTGTGTGCTTTCATCCCTAATCTCTGGCCACAGAGCTCCTGTGTCTTGTCTGGTTAAAGGAGGCAGTGTTTTCTTCTACACACTTTGTCTTTGAAAAAGGGAAGTTTTCAAGATGTTTTGGCCTGATGTTTAAAGTTTTGGATCCACATATTTCAAAGGGAAGAGGATACTTCAAGAGAAACAGATTTTATGCAGTGGCCTCTTGACTCCTTTACCAAACCAAATTTGCTTATAGTATAATTTTATTTCACACCATATGTACTCATGTTGCAAGCTATGTGAAATTTATTATCAGGGCTAATATGGCAACTCAGCATTTTTTTCATAGAAAGAAGTCCCTTGTAACATTTAAAGTGAAAAATAACAGAATACTGTGTTATATTCTTAAAAATTGCTAAGAGAGTAGACCTTAAATTTTCTCACCACACATGCACACAAAAAGGTCATTATGTGACATAATGCAGATGTTAGCTAATATTCTGGTGGCGATCATTTTGCAAGTGTATCAAATCAACACTATTTTATACCTTAAACTCACACATTATATATAAATTATTTCTTAATAAAGGTGAAAAAAATTAAGAAAGTTAATGTAGTAGAGCCCAGTGAGTTATAAATAGATGGTCAAATACATGATCTGGTTTCAAATACCAGTTCTGCATTTAACCTTTGCGTGTAACCTTGGGCAATTCATGTTACTAAGGGTTTCTTGACTTTAGTTCAACCCCTTTTCTTTGCCTAGAATAAGATGAGTGAGATTGTAATGAGGAATGAATACATTATACTTATATAAAGCTATCCATATTAGTCTTAGTAAATCTTGTTACTCTAACCTTATTTTTCTCTCCCAAAACAAGAGCCTACATGTTAAAAGCTTCTTTTCTAAGTATACTTTATTGAATAAACAGGTTCAGTTCCTTTGTAAAGCTCAGAGACAGCCTGACCTTGGAGTCCTGCTAAGCTGACAAAGGCCAAATGACTAACCCAAGGATACTGGCCATAAAGATCTATATCAGGACCAGCAAGGACACTGCCTGCACATCCCCCAAGGTTTCTTTGTTTTGCTTTCCCTCCCTTTCCTCCATGTAAAAACCTCTGCCTGCTCTCTCATCTGGGTCACATCTCTTTGTCTCCGCAGTTTGGCAGCCTCCCTGTGTTTGTTTCTGTGTGTTATTAGGTAGAGCTGCTTTGACTCTCTGTTTTAAAGCACCTGTTAGGAGATCATTTGGAGGATTATTAGCTAGGAGGAGGTACAGGGATTAAGAAGCATAACTTGTAGGTAGGTACAAAATAGACAGGGGGTTGTTAAGAATAGTGTAGGAAATGGAAAACCCAAATAACTTACATGTACAACCCAGGGACATGAACTAAGGGTAGGAATTGCTGTAGGGAATGGGGTGTACTGAATGGAGGGGGTCAAAGTGGGAAAAATTGGGACAACTGTAGCATAATCAAAAAAGTCTACTTAAAAGAATAAAATGAGGGTAATAATAATTTTTAAAAATCTTCTGCCCACACTAAGATGTTGAGTTGTAACCATGATTTAATATCTCCCAGCTAGTGATCAAAGTCATGTATTTTGTAACAAATCACAGTATTTAGTCAACTCCTTGCTTTAGTTCTTGAAGCTGTAAACCACAGGCATCTGGGGAAGAGAGGGATGCCAGTGCAAGCTGAGGGTTGACAGCAGAAGAGAAGGTGAACGGGGCAGGAGCTGCACGACTCCGCTTTCAGCCGCCTCTCCTTATCCTTACTCCCACTGCCCTCTCTCATCAGTGCCTGTGTATTCTCACTCCTCCTGGGAAGTTTCCCCCTCCCAAACTTCCACCAACTCCTTGTAAGAATTGCTGACTTGACCAGAGATATTAAAATGGGCTTCTGATGACAGGAATCTGCCCATCTTTTTGAGGTGCTGGCAGTCTAATACACTTCGTTCCTTCTGGCCAGCAACTGTCTCCGAGTCTGGTTTTCGTGGTGGCAGGCTGCTGAATCTGGGTTTGGTTATAAGATGGAGCTTATTGCAGTTGCTCAAGGTCACTCACCTTTTGTAGGGCAGAGCAGGATTTGAACCCAGAGAGTCTAATTCCAAGGGCTGAATTTCTTCTTACTAGTTTTTTTGTTGTTGAGGGATTAGGTTTAATTTTGCTCATGACTGTTTTCTTTCACTAAGTTATTTGTCTTTATGTGTCAATAGTTATATGTTACATAAAGTAGGGTGTAGAGTTTTGGGGTTCTTTTTCAGTATTTTTACCTAGAATTGTGGATGAAAAGAGGCCACATACTAAACCTTACAAGCTCAGGGGAGGCCTGCATGGTGGCCTTACAAACTCAGAGACTCAAGTAAACACATAAGATGGACTGCAATTTAAAATTTGTAACTAAAAGCAGTTCATGGCAAGTAGTGATGTCCTAAGCTAGAATCTTCCCCAACAAAAGTCAATCTGTACCTTAATTGAGTCTGTCTATTGTCTTTTTGCATCTATGATAACATACCTTTTGAATGTCAAGGTAACTTCTCTTTTTCCAAACCCCTTGGGCACAACCACCACACCACAGCAGAGACGACAAATCTCCTTATTGACATTGTGTTAACTGGTGACGGTTAAAAGAAGCATGTGTCTATCATTTTACTCTTTATCCAGTCTTAGAGGTTTCCCCGGTGCTTTTTACTGCCTCCCTAATCTATCACCAATGGATTTCATGTAGTCTCCTTGTTTTATTGCAATGTATAAAATAAGGAGCAAAACTACCATTTTTACAGAGCATTTTCTCAATCCATTGAGGTTTTGCTTCTCAGCAGTGGTCATCAGTTTGGCTCAAATAAACTCATAAAAATTCCTGCAGGTTTGGATGTTTCTTACACTGACGTAATAAAAATTTTGCCTGAAATCTAGTATTCTGTTACTCCTTATGCAATCATATCATGTCTCATTTCGAGCTGTGAGATGTTGTAAGATATCACTCCCAGTAGCCATACAATAAACTGAGTAAGGTCTCTACACTGAAACTGAATTTTAAAAATACCTGCTCTGGGGCATGATGAAGACATCAATCAATCTTCCTGAGATTCACAAAATTCATGTCTTTCCTCATCTCAAACTAGCTGGACAATTGACTATAGAGCTGAAAAAATAAGCCACAGATAAGGATATTACTCCACCAAAGCTTGGATACTTAATGCATTTATCAAATTACTTTCCACATTCATTAATTTCCAAGTTCTTTTTCCAGCATTGCCAGACGTTTTCCTGAGTCTTATCTTTTACCAACAGAATGAACAGCAAAACAAGGTTTTGCTGCTGACTCCAGGGCTGTGTGTCTACTTCTGCACTGCAGGCTTGGGGATTTCTTAAACACCTTGAACATCATATCCATGAATTAAAAAACGTCTAACAGTACCTTGTCTAAACTAAATCTGACATTTTCATTATCCTGATAAAAGATCAAGTCTGTGAAATAATTTCACTTTTTAAAAAAATATTGTGTAATATTAATAGGGTGTTATGCATATGAAGGGGGCTGTATATTGAGTCTGATTTTGTTTTTGGTGATAGTTCTTTTGCATGCCAAACTTTTGTCTCTTCGTATTAGTAGTTAAGAGCTGTTTCTGTTAAAATCTGCTTGTCCCTCTTGTAAGTACCACCCAAAGGTTATGTTAACTTGACTGCTGTGCTTGGCAGATATTAATGAATAAACTAATCTTTTTCTGTGTCTCATTTTCCTCATCTATACAATCTGATAAGAATGTTTACCAGCTACCTAAATGGATTGCTGGCAGAATCAAAGATGCATACAAATATGACTGGATAACAATACTAGATCCTGTTATTTCCCTGAGGCTAGGACTATTATTTCCCTGGGGAGGTGCAAAAAGAGTCCTTCTTAAAAAAAAAAAAAAGTCCTGCAACCTCCTGGAGAGGGCTCTGCCCCAAACAATCCTCTAAATTCATAATAGAAAGAATATATCCACACCTTCAAGTTCAGAGAATCTCTGTTCTTTGCTCTTTTCCTTGTCAGTTAAATAGCTGATGAAAGCAGAAAGCTGAAGGACTAGTCCTGATATCACAGGAACCCAGCCAGATACAGGTGGCCCTGCTGCCATAGACATAGAAATTAGGTTCATGAGTGGAGAGCAATTCAGACAACGATGAAAGGTATCCAACCTGAGGATATTTGTGCAAATGGTGGCCTTTAATACTGAGAAAGACCATAGAGACTGACAGGACCAAACTTTCAGAGGATGGTGGTGAGCCAGCCTCTCACAGGGCCCTAAATCCAGTAACAAAGTAAATCAATTACATCACGGTGGTTGGTGACACAGGCTGTGAAAGAATTCACAAAGAAGAAAATGCAGAAAGCAAAGTTTTTATTCTCTCCAGGAAAGGAGAGAGGTGTGGAGTGGAGAGATGCCTTGAGGGGTGGGGCTTTGAGGTTTTATTGGATTATAATGTTATTATAAAAGGGTGGAGGGTTGCTGTCATGTAGCCCCTAGGCTGTTGGGGGCATTGTAACACTGGAGATTTTGATCATTTTTGCATAAGCTCCAGTTTGCTCCAATGTTATCTTTTGCCTGAGGCTGTGGGGGGTGGTCAGTCATGTTCCATTCTTGCCTTCCAGTCCTGAGGACATAAGCTCAGAAGAGTAAAATGGCAGTCATGTTTAACAAGGTCATAGTCCTGCGCAGCAAATGGTGCCACAATAGCAAGTGGTACCAGCTTTATCCTTCCAAATTATATATTTACTTTTATATTTGCCCTGAAAACCCAGGGTCAGTCTGAGGCCCAGGGCTATCTATCTATTCTTTCTTTTCTCCTCCCTCTCTTCCTACCTCTTTCTCACCTTTTCTCACTTCCTCAATCTCTTCCTTTCTTGCTTCTTCCTTCCTTAGTCTACTTCCTTTCCTTCCTTTCCTCTTTCCTCCTCTTGCTTTCCTTTTTTTCTTCTCTATTTTCTCCCCATTCTTTTACCATCTATCCATTTTTACCTCTCTAAGCCCTACCTGCTATTTCTCCTCCATACAGCCCCTCAGCCCTCCCTCCCTCAGGTTCATCCTCCAGGCTTAAGGTGGGGAGGCACAAAGGAGATCTCAACCCAAGTAGCACTTGTTGCTATTCTTTTAGTCACAAGTTTTCAGTCATTGCTGAAGGGCTTGCTGCTGTTTCCTCATTTCTGGCCTCCAGGCTTGAGCAAGATGTTCCATGCCAGGGAACTGAAAGCCTCATCCACATTCATACTGGATTTGGCACTAGTCTCAAAAAATCAGATTCTGTGCTCCTGAGTCAATTTACCTGCCTGCTGCTCCTATACATTTCCTCTTGTCCCACATGTGACACTTATCCTCCAGCAGTAGGTGCTCCACCCCAGCTGAGGCATTCTGTTTGATGCTCTTTATCCAGTTCTGAATAATCTCAAAGGATTTCCCATCTATGATGTTGCATACTAGAATAATGCCCTAGAGGACGGCAGAGTTCACAATGGAGCCTTGGACCATACTTCCTGTTTAGGCTTCCCTCTGTCCTCTAAGTGACTCATGGCTCAATGGTAATGGGCAGTAGTGATCATCTTGGGTGACTCTTGGCCAGCTGTATCCTAGACTTGCAGTTTGATCTTCTTCCCCTCCATATCCATATTGCAGATCTTGAAATCAATTTCAATGGTGGAGATATGTGTTGTTGAAGTTGTCCTCTGCAAAGCAAATGATCAGACAAGTCTTGTCAATCCCTGAGTCCTGAATCAGCAGCAACTTGAAGAGGTGGTCATAGACTTTGCCCATGTCAGACACTTAGGGAGCACAGGGAGGGGTCCCAGGAGCTGAATTCTTAACCAGTAACCTTTAAAACACACATATATAGTCAACTGATTTTTCTGCAAAGGTCCCAAGATAGTTCCATGGGGGAAAGATCATCTTTTTAGTATATGGTGCTGGAACAACTAAATATCCACATGGAATAGAATGAATTTTGATCTTTGCTTCACATCAAACATAAAAATTAACTTAAAATGTTTCATGCACCTAAGTATAAAAATTAAAATTATCAAATTTCTGAAAGAAAACTAGAAGAAAATTCTGGTGATCTTGGAGTAAACATTTTTTAGACAACATGGTAAAAGTACTAGGTCATAAATGAAAAAAATTATTAAATCTGACTTCATCAGAATTCAAATTTGCTGCTTTTCAGACAACACTGTGAAGAAAATTAAAAGTCAAAGTTACAAACAGGGAGAACATATTTGTGATACATATATCTTATAAGATTCATGATCAAACTATATAACATACAGCTCATTGATAAGACAAACCATTTAATAATAAGTACGGCAAAGTTTTGCATAGGTACATCATAGGAAAAAGTATATAATTGGCCAATTAACACATAAAAAGGTGTTCAAGATCATTAGTGGTTAGATAGGTTGGTATCTTTATCAAAAATCATCGAACACTACTTTAAAACAGAGATTTTCAACCAGTGTGCGGCAAGGAATTTTAAAATATGCAATACCTGACTATTTAGTCAGGGGCACTGACCTCTTTTCTCTCATATTGTCAAATAAAATAAATGACAACAGCCAACACAATGATAGGCATTGGTGTGAGTGCCCTGTCTTGAGCCATAAATACATAGGTCATCTAATAGAGTTGCATCTTACTGGTCATGTCACATAACAAGATTGTGTCCAATTGGTTAACTCTTAGTACCAGAAGTCTTTATACACAAGTACAGGCACCTGGTATTTTTTAAAAAGTCATTTTAGAGCAAAAAGACTAGGTAACTTTTTTTTTTTTTTGGTAAATAAAAATTACACCTATATTTTTGTCCAATCAGCAAAAACTGTAATATAACTTTTGGTGTGCTGCAGAATTTTAATAATTAGTTTATATGTGCCATGACATGAAAAAGGTTGAAAATAACTGCTTTAAAAGAGATGGTTTTTACTGTATGTAAGATGCTATATCTGGATCTATCTGCTTTTTTCATTTCCTTATTCAAATGAAATGC
>VMDR010037975.1:0-10102 GCA_007922815.1 Macrotus californicus | reverse complement strand
AGAATAATTTACAGGGAAACAAATGTAGAGTGGATGAAGCTGAGAATCAAATCAATTATTTAGAACATAAGGAAGAAAAAAACAACAAATTAGAACAACAAGAAACAAAAGTATCCAAAAAAATGAGGATAGTTTAAGCAGCCTCTGGTACACTTCAAGCATTCCAACACTTGCATCATAGGGGTGCCTGAAGGAGAAGAGAAAGAGCAAGAAATTAGAAATCTATTTGAAAAAATATGGAAAGAGAACTTCCTTAATTTGGTGAAGGAACCAGACATGCAAATTCAGGAAGCACAGAGAGTTCCAAACAATATGGACGAAAAGAGACCCACTCCAAGTTACATCATGATTAAAATGACAAAGGTTAAAGATGAAGAGAGAATCTTAAAAACAGCAAGAGAAAAGAAGTTAGTTTCTTACAGGGGAGTTCCCATAAGACCATCAGGTGATTTCTCAAAAGAAAATTTGGAGGGTAGAAGGGATTGGCAAGAAATATTCAAAGTCATGAAAAGCAAGGAACTATAGCCAAGATTGCTCTACCCAGCAAAGCTATCATTTAGAATTGAAGGGAAGATAAAAAGCTTCCCAGACAAGAAAAAACTAAAGGAGTTCATCATCACCAAACCATTATTACGTGAAATGTTAAAGGGACTTACTTAAGAAAAATAAGCAGATCAAAACTATGAACAATGAAATGGCAAAAAATACATATCTATCAACAATTGAATCTACAAAACTAAGCAACCAGAAGAACAGAGACAGAATGATGGATACAGGGAGCATTTTGATGGCTGCCAGATGTGAAGGGTATGTGGGGGACTGGGTGAACAGGTGAGGGGACTAAGGAATACAAACAGGTAGGTACAGAAGAGCCATGGGGATGTAAAGTACAGTATAGGAAATAGAGCAGCCAAAGAAATTATACTCATGACCCATGGACATGAACAATGGTTGGGGGATTGCCTGATTGAGTGGAAGAAGCTGGGTAGAGGGGGGCAAAAGGGGAAAAATCAGGACAACTATAATAGCATAATTAATAAAATATAATTAAAAAAAAAGAACTAGGATGCTTCCAACTATCCTTAAAAATGAAAGTTAAATTGGTTTGAACTCTAATGAAGAAAGATTTATTCTCCCACAGTGCAATCTGCAAGACTGGCAGCTGGGTTAAAAATAAAATGTTATCTCCACAATGGTAAGTCCCTTTAATAAACCTATGAAAATCAGGAAGTAATTCATCCTTTACCTTGTATCTGGCATTAAATCTAGGCCAAGTTCAAACTAGAGAACATAACAATGTATATCTTAGGACAAGATAAACCCAGAAGTCAGAGTCAGAAAGGATCCTAGAGACTATTTAGTGCAGCACCTTCACTTTGTGGGTGAGAACACCGAAGCCGGGGGAGGTCACCTAGTTGGTCAAAACCCCTCCAGCTTCTACGTTTGTGTCATTTTATCCCATTACACTGAAGAAGGACCAAAATAGAATACAAAAAAGAATATGTAGACAACACTTTGTGTTGGTAAACACGACCTTAATGACCCACCAGTTAAAATTGGCTTCTCCCGGGAGAACTTTAGAAGTTCTAATTTGCAAATGTGGTAGATGGTGGAGCTAATTCACTCAAAGACAGCACAGGCCTATGTGTTATAACTTCAGGGCCCTGAGCAGGGTTCCCTGCTCTAAACTCACTCTCCCAACTGCCAACTGGACTCAGATTTCTTTAGAAGGCAACACCAATTCTCTTTACATAATTAAGGGCTTAAGATAAAAATATCCTTGGGGTGATTTCTTTTGTCTTTTCCTCTTTAAAAGGGAAATCAGGTGGTAGATGGAAGCTGACTAACAAAAATGGCCATAGGAAAAATCCAAGGGTCATTGGAGGGTCAAGCATTTACATAATTAAGGAAGAGTTGTACAAGTTTTACCAGGGCCAGGTCCTTAGGAAGTCTAATTTCAGGGTACCTTGGAGCACAGCGAGAGCCGACACTGATGACTGGCTAATAACAAGCAGATACTTCAGAGGCAGGTGGGGGTGGGGGTGTATATTGGCTAAGCTATGTAACTTCTGGTGAATCGATGAACTTTTCTTAGTCTTAGTTTCATCATCTGTAAAATGTGAGTAACTTCACAGAATTGGGTAAAGGATACAAATTAATGAAATGTTTGAAACCCATAGAAAATGCTAAATAAATAATTTCCCTTTCTCTTTTCCTCCATTCTCACTTCTTATTCTACTTCTGGAGACAAAATCCTGAGGACCCATGTTTCTAAGTAGTCACAGAATGTAGGAAGAATAAGACAGGTGAAAAAATACTTTGGGGAGACAGACGTAAAAAGGCTCTGTGCGTCTGATAGGAGGTAAGCAGGCAGGAGGGGAGACAGCCAGCTGGGTAGTGACCTGACAATGGTGTGGTCTAGGCTGCCCAGTCCATCACCTTTCTCCACTCCCAGCTGTGCCCGTGTCCTTTTCTTCACTGAAGTCTCTTCCACTGTGCTTTTAATCACTCCCCGGTGAAATAATAGGGCCTGCCAGAACTGAACATATACAAAACTATTATAATTCTTGAAGTTGGACTAATTCAATGTTTATTCAGTGTATTTGATAACTATTATTCTTATTTTTTTTTAAAGTGTTTTCTGCCAGGAAGTGTTTTTGAATCCTTACTGAATGCCACATACTCTAGGCAGGGCTGTCCTAACTCTGGTCATCTCTGGGCTGCACTGGAAGAAGAGTCATCTTGGGCCACACATTAAATACACTGTGTACACTGTGTCATGTAATCACAAAGAATGTCATAATGTTTTAAGTAAATTTACAATTTTGTGTTGGGCTGCATGTGACCTGTGGGCTGCAGGTTGGACACTCCTGCAAGAGAGAGAGAGAGTGAGAGAGCATGGGGGGGCGGGGAGAGAGAGAGAGAGAGAGAGAGAGAGTTGAGAAATTCCTGTCTCACCCCCAGATATTAAAGTAGAAAATAAGGAACTAAGGTAAGATTGCTTTTTGAGAGTTAGACTATAAAGTAAACACAAAGAACCCAAACATAGCTATACAAATTCTATACAATGAGCTATATAAATATATAGCTATACAAGGTTATACTTAAATAGAGTGCCTCTAGGCTGAGGCCTAGTCTGGTTGGCACATAATTAAAGTTATGTGTATATATGGAGTATATGGAGAGAATGTGTCTTACAGAAGGAGTGTCACCGATAAAAACATAGGATGCTGAGAAAGTAACATTGGTAGTGATTGAACCCCTATCCCTCTTAAGGGACCGGCGTCACTAGATCCAGACCCAGGCACGAATTCCATTTTGCAGCTCCGTCCCTGCAGTGAAGGCAGTTACACCCAAACGCTTAGTTTGAAAAACTCTTAACATGTAATCCAGGACTCCACAAACTGAGGCCTCCGGGGCCCAGTCCAGCTCACCAGCCTGTATCTGTAAATACAGTTTTCTGGACAATAGCCATGGCCGTTCGCTCAGGTACTGTCAATAACTGCGTTCTACCACAACAAGGAAGTTGAGTGGTCACATTTGTGACCGTAAATGCCTAATCTATAAAGCTGGAAATCTGTACTCTCTGGCCCTTGACAAAAAAATTCTGCTGACCTCTGATAATTCAGCCAACTTGTCCTAATTTCATCCTCAGCAAACAACCCTGTGATACAGTATTTGTTTGTTTGTTTACTCCTGTGCATACTTTGTGCTGGGAGAGAGAGACCTCGCAGAATCGTAGTCAGTCAGTCTGTTGAAAGCTCTATCTTTTTATCTGTTATGGTAGACGCTCGGGGTGAATTCATGTTTATGTCCCCGAGCTCTGTGGTGGAGCGGCTGCCCTGGTGCCCAGCCCTGATGTACTGTCACACGGCTTTGTTGGCAGGTCAGCCCATCTTCTCTGAGTAACTTTGGAACCCACAGTGCATCTTTTCCTTCTGAAAGCATTTTTTAAATTCCCACTTTACAGATGAGGAAGCTAAAATTTAGAGGGAGGAAGAAAGAAAACTAACATTTACAGGCTCATAGCTGTTTACTTTGTAACGGCGTTTAATCTTTACAAGCCCACATAAGAGATGAAAAACTCAAGTGTATATTTTTCCAGATGTGGAACCAGAGGCATAGAAAGGGTGAGACCACATTCATTTGTTAGCAAAGCCAGGGTTTGAAACCAGGTGCTCAAACTTTTCACATGACCTATACTGCCTGGCAGAGTCTTCTGTCGCTAAGCTTAAGAAAGCAACACCATATGCCTTTGTCTCTTCCTCCCACTGAGGTGTACTCTTGTTCTTTAATAAACACAGATTAAGTTAGAAAATCCTAGAGATTTTAAAGGTGTAAAATTTTGAAACAATTCCTGAACACTTATATTGGAGTACAGAATCTTAGCCAGCTACTTTACATATTCTTCCATGCGCTTGCATAAAAAAAAAAAAAAAATGGTGCCACCACAGCCCAGTGCTCATAAATAACAGTTTCTGAAGAAAATTTTTTTTCAAAACTGGTTTTGTACTTGAAGTGATTTAAATGTCGTTCTGTGAATTCATTGCAGCAAGAACATATTTTAGTATTTCTAAAAGCTGAACAGAATGGAAGGTTATCTATAACATGAGCATAATCACAGTCATAATATCTGTTTAAAATAAAACACTAAAAAGAATTAAATGTTCCCTTCAAGCCAAACTCAAATAAATTTCGACATAAAATAGATTGTAAACCTGCGGTTCATGTTGCTTGCTGAGACATTCTTTAGGAGTTCAGACCTCTGAAAAGCTTTTGGTTGTTTTTTGCTCAATCCTGAAGGAAACCAGCCTTTAGAAACAGAGCTGGTGCCACCCTTTCACACAATGGCTGTGCCTGCCCGCAGTTTGGTTTGTAAATGTTCTACCTGTGTATACTTCTTGTCTTCTTACTGCAATTGAAAATTCTTAGGTGGCAAATGGATCTCAATGGTATTTAATTTACTGCTATTCAGACAGTGGGTAAATCATTAAAATATTTGCCAATGCATCATATTGTTATAAAGTAGAATTTTAAACAAATGATCATAAGTGGAGCTACTCATATATGAAAATATTAAAAAAGAAAGCTCTAACCTATAAATCATTCTTTTTTCTAGTTACTTCCTTCATTTTTTAAATTAGGGACCAAGAATGAAGCCCTCAAAGGTCATGGACTCAAATGAGTAAATACATTGACAACCAGAAGTCATTTGGAAAATTCTAGTCACAGAAAGTTAGCACTGGAAGGCCCCTCTGAAGCCACCTAATTCGACCCATTATACAAAGTGCATTCCATAGACCCTAGAAACTTTGAGTGATGAGCTCAACGCCACAGAACTGATTGGTAGAGGGTTGGGAGGGACAACCGGAACCTGAGAATCCAAATCAATCCCCTGTACTGGCTCTCTAGGAAAAATAAAACTCTACATTTCCTTTAAAATTGTTTGAACAAAAGTTTTCTAAAATTCAAGAAGTTATTCTAGGTCTCCTTAGTCTTGGCAGAAAAGGGACAATATATTTTTTAGAAGACTGTAGGTGTGACAAAAATCTGATTTATCCTGGCTTGAACAAGAATGGGGGAGTTTATTGGCTCACACAACCAAACTGTTCATGGTGCTGGCTATGGATGAACAGACCTAGAGGTTCAAACACCACTGGGATCTCTCTTTCCACATCTTTCATCTTTGTTTTTCCTATATGCTGGTTTTATGTTCTTCGGTTGTCTCTGTGAAACTGGAACCAGAGCTTCAGGTAGCTCTAGCCTTCATTCTTACAGCCTCATAACTGAGGAAAGAGAACTCTCTCTGCCAGTCTTAATAAGGAAAATCCTAAGGGAAAATGTGGATGGGCTCTAATGAACATCTGGACTTACTACTGTGGTTGAGAGGTTGTTACTGGGACAACTCTAACTGGAATCATGTACCAGGAACTATAGACTAATAAGACTGAAGCTCATCTCCAACTCACATGTGGAGTGTGAGAGAGACAGGTTCCCTAAGGAAGTGGGAGTGATGTCACCAGAGCAAGAAAAAAAAGATGTGCTAGGCAGTCAAAATGACAGGTATTAGATGAGAAGTCACTGAAGACTTACTTCACTCCTAGAGATTATACTAGGCACTCAGCGATTTTTTATCCTGCTCAGCATTTGGACCTCCTTTGTTCTTTTAGAAAGGCATATATCTAATGAGCCTTGGTGGGAGGCATAAGTCACTTTCTACTACCTGTTTTATAAAGAGGTTGAAAATGCCAGATACTTGGTTCTCAGCCTCCTTTGTAACTAACACACAGGAACTTGACCTGGATTTAGTCAAGGTCCTGGATTTTGAGTCAGGAGTTAGTGACACCAATAAGTCAGTTCACAGGCAATAGCAGTCACAGTATTCAGTCTGGGAACAGTAGCAGCAACAGGTGATGCCGGCAGGGCATTGGTACTCAAGGGGGTAGCAAAAGTGGTGTCCTAACAAGACTAGCATTGTAGTCTGAATTTGGACATGATCCTGCCTGTTACCCAGCTTCATTTGTTTCCACGCATTCTCTAATCCTCTTGGTGTTACTATCAGCTCCCAGTAACTTTACAACAAATCAATTTAGACTTAGTTTCTGTGGCTTGCAACTAGGATACAAAAAAAACTCATGTACCTCAGTATCCCCAGCACCAGAAAACTCTGGCAGCTTTCTGGGTTGTTGAGAAATTTAATACCACTCCTCTTTGAGATTTTGATTAATGACTTGTCCTATATTAAGTGTAGGTTATTTTTCATACTCGAGGTTACTTACATCAATCTATGTTAAAAAATTCCAAAAGCATCTCCATTAGTCTATGCCATACTCTGGTGGATGGGTGTCACCATTGCCAAACACTGTGGAGTTCAATGTTTCTCTGGGATTTCAGTATCAGGAAGACCTCAAAGTCACCATTACTTCTTTGTTTGCCTCCCTCGGTTCTGCTAAAAAAATGTTGTCAATAAATAGTTCACTTTCAAATAAACTCTCAGGCAGAATATGCCATTCCACTTTTTCCTCTATTTCGTGACCATACTCAACTCAAATCAATAGTTTGGAGCAGAAAGAAGAAATAAACATTCAACCAGAGGAGAATGAAGAAATAAGAATTCAAAAAAATGAGGAGAGGTGTAGGTACCTCAAGGACAACTTTAAATGTTCCAACATCCAAATCATAGGGGTGCCAGAAGGACAGGAAGAGTAAGAAATGGAAAACTTATTTGAAAAAATAATGGAGAACTTTCCCCGTCTGGCAAAGGAAATAGACTTCCAGGAAGTCCAGGAAGCTCATAGAGTCCCAAAGAAGTTGGACCCAAGGAAGCACACACCAAGGTGCATTCTAATTAGGTTGCCCAAGTTTATAGATAAGCAGAGAATCTTAAAAGCAGCATGAGAAAGGGAGACAGTTACCTACAAAGGAATTCCTATAAGACTGTCAGCTGATTTCTCAAAAGAAACCTTGCAGGCAAGAAGGGGTTGGAAACAAGTATTCCAAGTCATGAAAGGTAAAGACCTACATCCAAGATTACTCTACCCAGCAAAGCTATCATTTTGAATCAGAGGGCAGATAAAATACTTCCCAGATAAGGTCGAGTTAAAGGAGTTCATCATCCCCGAGCCCTTATTATATGAAATGTTAAAGGGACATACCTAAGAAAAAGATAAAAAATGCAAACAGTAAAATGACAACAAACTCACAACTATCAACAACTGAACCTAAAAAATCAAAAACAAAAACAAACTAAGCAAACAGCTAGAACAGGAACAGATTCACAGAAATGAAGATTGCATGGAGGGTTATCAGCGGGGAGGGAGAGGTGGAAGAATGGGGGAAAATGTACAGGGAATAAGAAGCATAAATGGTAGGTAGGAAATAGACAGGGGTAGGTTAACAATAGTATAGGAAGTGGAGAAGCCAAAGAACTTATATACATAACCCATGGACATGAACGAAGGTGGGGGAATGATGGTGGGAGCAGGGGTACGGAACGGAGGGAATAAAGGGGGAAAAAACGGGACAACTATATTAGCATAATCAATAAAATATATTTTTAAAAAAGAAAGTGAAAAAGAAGAAAAAAAGAATATGCCATTCCACCCTCGAAAGAAAAATGGTCTGATTCCCAATCCCTCAGAAGCCAAAAGGAAAATGAGCAAGGGGAAAAACTAAAACTTCAATGATAGAATTTCAAAGCTGAGTCAGCATTTCACTTAAATAAGAACTAATATAGTGAGCTAATATAATCCTTTAGAAGACTGATATATTAATGGTATAACTGTACCTTAAATTACCACAAAGAACAATAGGGAATAAAAGTTGCTTTTAATAAGACAACATGAGCTTCCAGTCTGTTTCACAATTTTAGGTGGAAAATAAACTTTAGACTAGAGTTGCTAAGGAATGATGGGAAACTGTTGCTAAGGCTGAATACCATCTGAAAATATCCAACATGCCACTAAAGGACTATTAATCTATCTTCTTTCTGGACTGAGTTTGTTTGGGGGAAGGCGGCACACACACATGGTTGCTAAGGACGGATGTCATTGACCCCTGTGAGTAGCCCATGTTAATCTGTCGCAAATACCTAAGCAGGCTGCTCGGGGCAGCGCTGTTGAGGACACGTTCACAGCAAACTGAGTGAAAGGTGATTTCTCATTGCCTCCTAGAAATACCTGAACTGTAGCTGTGTTTAGTCATTCATTTTGTGAACACTAGCAAGTTTAGGCATTTCTGTCTCTTCCAGAGCAGGGCCACGTGTAAGAAGAGTGACTAACAATAACAATAACACTCTTAAATAAATGCTGCACTTTGGAGAAGTAGATCTTAAGTTGGAATTTATAAGGACCTAACAAGTCATCACGACTAACCGTACTAGAAACTTCGAGGCATTTTTCTACTGAGGGAGCATATACAGTAATTACCTTTTAAAACATTTTCTCTTGGCTTCTTCTCTTCTGCTTTTTTTCCTTTTAGTTTTACTAGGAGCTAATCATCATTTAGAAAGAATGACTGATATCTTTGAGCCTAGAGAATACCAATGAAATAGTCACTTTGAATATATTGCCATAATAGCTTATTAATGAATACTGCCCCAGATAGCACTATTCAGACCATTTGCTGAGAAGTGTCTAGGACAATCATCCTGCTTATAAAACAGAATAAAGATAGTAAACAGAAACAAAAAAAAACAAATGAATCAAGTGAAGGCTCTGGATGACAGAAACATCCAAACCATTCAAAAAGTGATATTGAAGAAACATGATTGTCATTTCCAACCAACCAACTTGATATGCTCTGTTATGGCCCACATTAGGAGCCTGACACACCCTCTACAACCCAGGGGAATTGAGAGCATCAGACGAATCATGAGTGACATATGGGAGCTCATTAAAGGAAGGTGAAGTCCAGGGGGCTCGCTGGAAATCAGAGCTTTTTAAAAGACGTGTCAGGGGTCAGTCATACTGATTGGAGGATGCACTTCATCTTCCTTAAAAATAATCCATTTCTCTTCTCAGTTGTCAGGCTATTTGAGTATTGGCCATTACTGGAAATTTTTAAGATGGGAGTATATAGAGGCAGTGGATGGAGGGTTGTAACTTGATTGATTTTGACAGTCAAACAGTAAAAGCCATTGGAGAATAAGGCCTCAGTGAAACCTTCTTCTGCTGCTCACCCCAACTTCAAGGTAATAGTTGAAGTGGCAGGAGCAAGGACAGCCTGTGGTTGCTCCTATGTTGTGGAAGCTATGTCCATAAACTGAGCTTTGAATGACACATTATTTCCGCTGTGCACCCCAATCTATTTTCTGCCTGACTAAGCTTATAAAGCTCTGCATAAATTCTCCCTCTCAGCCTGTTCCATTATCCTGTGAACACAGTGTCTTCCTGTTCATTCCTTCAGCCAGCAAACACCAGCTGTTGGGTCCTGCACACATTTTATGTTAAAGAAAAAAAGAGAAGTAGATGATCAGAAAACCATAAAAACTGCAGAATGCTTGAGATATGCAGATGCTTTAGGGTGGTGAACATTTGACCTGCCTAAAAGAAATGATTAGGCTTCCATCAATCATCGCCCTGCTGAACAACTCTGCTGAGAT
>VMDR010037974.1:0-10096 GCA_007922815.1 Macrotus californicus | reverse complement strand
CCCTATGACATTTGTTACTATTATGATATTAGTTACAAGTTATTGATTAGCTTAGGAACTAAGCACTTCAAAATAAATCCAATGAAATTAGAGGTCATGTCTTCCCTGTTTATCATTGCATCTCAGGTCTCAGTGCAATTTATTGAAAAAATGTCTACCCATATTTTATTTAGTCCATTTTTATATCTAGAAGGTGCCATAAGAAGTGATCACAACTAATCTTGGTTTTATCTTTAGATGGAAATGCCATTCCTATTTTACGTCTTTTTGTTTTAAATGAATACCTTTTAAGGAGAAAATTATATAAGAAGGTATTCCTTCTACCATCTGTCCTGGAAATCATTGTGCATTTTATTATTGGCTAGATTTCCATCCCTCAGAACTTTTTTACTGATAAATTCAGCTCATTATCCAATACCCATAAGGAATCCTCAATTATCTTAACCAAGGGCATGCTCCAGCTTTTTAGTAATAGAAGAGCTATAATGATGATTCATCTCCAATTCTTGAAAAATGGTACCCTTCATCTGCGAAGAGTTTCGATGTTATGTGGGGCCATGTTTTGCTCCAAAGAGATAACTCTGTTAAACTGCATGCAGAAAGCCTGAGCATTAACCTTTCATCTCTTTCAATCTGGAGCCTTGACACCAATTCATAGATACAGAGAAGGGTGACAGCTGTTGGGGTGGGTGTGGATGGAAGGACTGAGCACAAAGAAAAAGAGAAAATTCGTGGACAGGGACAACAGTGTGGCAGTGTGGCGATTGCTGAGGCTGAGTGCCGGGAGATGGAGAAGGATAAAGTCCGGGTAAATGGTGATGGACAGAAACTTGACTTGGAGTGCTGAACCTACAATACAGGATACAGATGATGTGTTGTAGATTTATACACCTGAAACCTATATAATTTTGTTAACCAATGTCACCTCAATAAATCCAATAAAAAGGAAAAAAATATGGAGCCTTGTTTGTCCATCCCAACTTGAGTGGTCTTTTCTGCCCTAATCTTCTGGAGCACACTTTTTGCTTGTGAAGTTTCCAGAAGCTGTTTGGCACACTGCTCCCTCCTGTGTTCCCCTCCCCATGAGTATAACTTGGGGCAAAGGACACTAATGTATACATCATTTTGCTCCCAATACAGACTGCCCTGTAGACTTAATAAAATTTTTATCTTTCCATATAACGTATAATCTTCCAGTGTGGAAGTGTAAGATTTAAAAGCAGTTACCTTCCTTATCACCCTGTGATGTAAAATAGTAATATTCCTCGAGTAGACCTTTAGCAGAACAAACACGGGTTCTGAAACAAGCACAGGCTCCAGAGCCAAGCTAGCCTTCTGATTTGGGCCCTGGGTAGCTAGGCAACACACTGCGGCCTCCATGGAGCTCGCACTGTAACAATACATACGGGGTTGTAATAGCAATACCAGTTCTGATTTATTGTGCATCCTGTTTGCCAGGCTCTGTAATAATAATTTTCACAATAATCTCAAATGCTTACCAAGGCCATTTCATGTTGTTCTGATGAAATTTTTAATGTGTTGGTAACAAAAATACATGTTTTACAGATTATTGAGAGATCTGGACTCAGTAAAATGTTTCTACCCTACCTTTTGGTCAGGCTTTATCACAATTCCCTCAACCCTCTCCCAAGTCAACCAGCCCTTTTTTTAAAAATCAAAACTTCAATTTCTCCTTGAATTTAAACCTTTACTTTTTTATTCAACTTGAAGCTTTGCTCTCACTCCCACCTCATTCTGTTGACAGCTCACGCTTCCCGTGCACTGGCATATTTTCAGTTTGGAGGAGGGCTGTGGTCAGCCTTTGCGCATCTTACTCACTTTGTTTGTTCCAGCACTTCTCTGCACTCTTATCCGTCATATCCAGAGTGGAAAGAGGGAAGTGTAGAGTGGTAAAGGTCACCAAATACCTTCCTTGACCCGGCAGTCTTAATTAGGCATTGATGTCCTCTGGCTATTACAGGTACGTCAAGGTCAACTACTGGATGCTTCTTTCACGGGCACTATCGTGGGCTCCTTGGAGATCTTACAGTAGCTTTTCCAGTGAAATATTCCAGAGCACCTGTGAGATGATCCATAGGTGATTGTCCATGGTCTCCTTTCCTTCCTCAGCTTCGTCATCTAACATCTGCAGCTTCCGTCTGCTGGAGCTGACTCACCCCTGCCAGGAAGCCCACATGGATGCATTGTCTCCCCCAGAACTACAGCCTGGCTTTCTCTGACAGGTCCACTTAGCTCTCGTTAAACTCACCAGTATGCGTCCAGTTGTGAGATGAAGTGCAGGCCTCCCACTGCAGCCCTCTCTGCTTACTCCACTGTCAGGGCAGCTCTGGCCAGCTTCTGATCTTCCAACTCTTCCAAGTAAGAGTATGCCCCAACCCTGCAAGATCTGTCTCCTCCCATATTGATCTTGTCCTGTGTTCTGACCCAAGGAGGCAGTGGAGAGCTAATGTTAGCGGAATCAGACGCTGTTCTGGGGATTAAGTGGAACTGTAGAATTGATGGGATTGCTTGCCGCCCGGAGACCTGAGCTGAAGACTCACTTCTGCTGCTTTTACGTTCTATGGCTTCAGGAGTGCTATTTAGTCATCCACGGTGCAGTTTTCTCAACAGTGTGTGATATTGTGCAGATTAAAAAGGAAAATGGGTATGAAAGTTATGGGCCCTATAGCACTACACAGACGTGCTCTAAATGTTGCTTTTATTGCGATACTTGTCTCTTAAATTCACACTTCTTAATCATTTTTATTTGTGCTGAGTACGACAAATTTGTAGCTTGTCCTGAGTGGAAAGTCCCTGGGCAGATGATTTGAAAGTAAACATGGTATGAACTTTAAATAAATATTTATTATTAAAAACCACCCATTATAGATATGTGTATATACAGATGTATAATATTAACATATGTTTTATATTAACTTAAATTCACAAACTAAATATTAATTCGTATCCTAAATAAATAAACAATGTGAACTGGAAGATACTGAGTAATTAGTTTTTAAAAGATAATAGCTGTTAATGACTAATAGTAATTATGTACTGTCTTCTGTGTTTTTACTTCTTTTTTTTTTAGATTTTATTTATTTATTTTTAGACAGAGGGGAGGGAAGGGAGAAAGAGAGGAGGAGAAACATCAATGTGTGGTTGCCTCTCATGTGGCCCCCACTGGGGACCTGGCCTGCAACCCAGGCGTGTGCCCTCACTGGGAATCTTTGGAACTGGTGACTCTTTGGATCAAAGGCCGGCGCTCAACCCACTGAGTTACCCCAACCAGGTGTCTTTTTTCTTCTTAAATATAAGCCGAAGCATATAAAGAGAAGATTGTTTTCAGTAATATGTGAATGTACGAAGTAGAGAGTGTACACCTTTCCCCGCTCGATATCACTGTAAGTGAATAGCCCTGAAGTTTTGGTGGATTTACTTCCTGAAATTTTTCTTTTTCTGGCTTTCAGTTTCTTCTATGCCTATCTGTCTGTTAAGGTTATTTTTTTAAACTTCTTTTGAACTCTGTCTGATCATGTTTTCCTAGCAAGTTATCGAATTCATTTAGATTTTTATTTTATTGCCACAAAACTGTACTGAAAATTTCCTTATTTAGATGTTTTTTTTATATCTGAGTATATATCCTATTCTCACTCTTAATATTATAAATTTGCACTTTTTACGTAAGCTCATAGGCAGTCTCTTTTTTTAAATTTGTATTGAATTTATTGGAGTAACCTTGGTTAATAAAAATTATATAGGTTTCAGGTGCACAATTCTACAACACATCATCTGTATATTGTATTGTGTGTTCACTCCCCCAAGCCTTCCATCACCCCCTCCATCACCCACCCTTTACCCTCTTCTACCTCCCCCTACCCACCTTTTCTTCTGGTGGTCACCATACCATTGTCTGTATTCGTAAGTTTTTTTCTTAATCCCTTCACCCTTTTCACCCTTTCCCCCATATGCTCTCCCCTCTGACAGCTGTCAGTCTGTTCTTTGCATCTATGGGTCTGTTTCTGTTTTGTTCGTCAGTTTATTTTGTTCATTAGATTCCACACAGAAGTGAGATCATGTGGTATTTACGTGTCTTTCTCTGACTGGCTTGCTTCACTTAGCACAATACTCCCTGGGTCCATCCGTGCCGTGCCCAGAGGTCAGCAGTCCCTCTCTTTACATGACCTTTCCAAAGAGCCACCTTTAGTTTCACTGTCTCCAATTCTACACGTTTTGCCTTTTAATACATTAACTTTTGCTCTTATCATTATTGGTTTATTCATCCAGTTTTTTGTTTTACTTTCACTTACTTAAAAATTAAAGCTATTTTTCGTTGCCTGTTTTTCTGTTAAATGTTTATAGGATTTTCTCCTTTATTCTTAATGTTCAGGGAAATTCCCTATGATATGTACAGGTGAAGGTCTCCTCCAGGGTGTGGACATGTTTTTCACCCAGTCAGATTATTTGTCCTTTTTTATTCCTTTAATAATCACTTTTACTACATCTGTTCACTCCTCTTCTCGCAGTGCCCTGTTTTACAGATGGTGGCTTCCCCAAATCTGTCAGCCACGTCTGATCTTTTCTCATCTTCTTTTCATTTTTGTTACATTCTGGAAATCTGAGTTGGTTTCCTGAATGACAAAGTTTGTTCTCAGCGATGTCCACTCTGATATGTACTGCTACTCTTAGGAGTTCATTTGTTGCTTTTGCAGTCAAACTCTGTTATTTTCTTTTTCTTTATTTTTCAATTACAGTTTATATTCACTATTCTTTTGTATTAGTTTTAGATGTACAGCATAGTGGTTAGACAGTCATATAATTTCATTGTATTCCCCTCGGTATTTCCGGTACCCACCTGATACTACTATCCGTAGTTATTAAACTATTATTGACTATATTCCCTATGCTTCACTTTACATTCCTATAACTTTTGTAACTACCAATTTGTATTTCTTCTTAAGCCCTTAATTTTTTTAACCCATCCCCCATCCCCTTCCCTCTGCAGTCATCAGTCTGTTCTCCGTATCTAAGAAACTCTGTTGTTTTCAATAATTCTCTTCATTATTCTTCCATTCCTTTTTAGGGTTGTCAGCTATTATTTCCATCAATTCCATATCTGCTTAAATGTTTCACTTGTTTGTGTCTAACATTTTAGTATTTTCTATTTTCTTAACTTAGATTTCTCTTTTGTCTTTGGATTGATGTTTCTTTTTATATATTTCTTGAGTATTGTGCCACTCTTGTGACTGGTTCATGTTTATAAAGATGTGGGAAGACCAGTCCCAGTGATGATTGAAACATTATCTGCTGTGGTGCAGACACTATATCTTTTCTCCCAGCGGAAGTCTCCTCTAAGAGTGGGAGTGACTACAGAGGCCGGGGTTGGGGAGCCACATGCCCCTGTCCTGTGCACGCCATCCATAGCAAATGAACACTAGAACCCATGATGTCTGTAACCACATCTGCTGTAGGAGGTTGGCGGAGTGCCTGATGTTTTGAACATACTTGATGACTTTATTATTAACTGCTCTATCCTTTAGGTTTGATGTACATTTTGGAAACTGTATCTTGTTACAGGTATAGTAGGTAGTGCAGTCGACAGGAAGAATTAATTAGAAGGACAAATGTGGGAGGTTTTCTGTTTTCCTCCTGGCAGCTCTGAGTTAGCTGGGCTATTGCCTGTCCTTGTTTGTTTTGACTATTTCTCCATGCCTTCCTATTCTTGTTCTTGACCCTGTGTTTATATTAAAAATTTAATCTATTTTAGATGAATTTTAATTGCTGGAGAATTATTCAGTCTATAAAATTAGATTGGGAAAATGTTGCCAACATACTGTACTTCCTTTATAGCTCTGAACTCCACCAAGTGCCTGTCTTCATAAGGTAAAAATTGAAATCAATGGGAAAAAGAAGTAAACATTGGTATTTTTTGTGAGTAGTAGGAAAATAGGCTGGAGACTTAGAATAGAATGTGAAAGACCCTATAGGAACCTAAAATCGATCCTATATAGAAAGGAGCTTTATTACAGGGTTTAACTAAAGGACCAGCATAGTGAGTTGAATAATTAGCAAGTTTATTGTGTCCTCAAATGTTCTGTGAGAAAATGTGCCAGTCTTTACTACCTAAACACCGCTGTTATTGAGAGACTGGGCCTTAGTTTCGTTAAGTCCTGTTAAAGATCACATCTCATTTCCCAGTTGTACCAATTAGTTTCTTAAACATGAAAATAAACCAACACAGTGTTTAATGATCTCATGCACCATGAAATCTGGAGTTAGGCAGTTGAAGAACCCAACTATCTTTTCCCCTTGGAACTGCCACCTCCATCACATCCCTGGCCTCTCCCCCCCTCAGGTCTACCAGATGGCTGCTGTAAGGTGAAGGATCAATTCTTCACACAGCAGATTCTAATGTGAGAACAGCATCTCTTCTTCATGTATCTGTATTTTTACCAAAGGAAAATAAATTCTGGATGTCACCTAGTAGACTTTTCATGAAGCTTGGACTTGAATTGGGGCACATTTTTACCCCTACAATAATCACTATTTGGACAAATTATGATTAATGCCTGGAGGCTGGGTACAGTTCCACCTGAATAATGTCAAAAGAATAAAGATTCTGGTAGCAAGATAGAAGAGACTAGATGTTAGGCAAATGTCAGTTTGGCTTCAGAATAAAAATGCAGCTACTTGACCCAACAGAAGAACTACCTAGCTATTCTCACAGCTTTTGATTTTGATTCCCAAATCCCTGCTGTCCTGCTTTACTCTGGCACCTTCCTGGGCTCTCTGATGGGATTGTAACATCTGCATCCTCGGCTCCCTGTGACTCACTTGTACACATGCGGGCCCAGGCACTCAACACTGCCTCCTCCCCTGCCCCTGCCTCCTTGTTTCTAATTCCTCTGTCCCCAGCCCTTTGCCAACAGATCATCCAGTGCCTCTTTTTGTGCCTTATCAGAGTCTTTACTGAGCCACAAAGAGTGGTGCATATGTTTTAGGGCAAGCTGTTTAGTACACTTTGCAATATATGCATTAGACTTGCCAAAACCCTCTAGCAGATTTTTTTTTTTTTTGGCTGAGATTAATCATTCCAGTCCTGATTCCAGACTGTTCCTCTTTTGACTACTTGGATCTGGAGTAGAGCAAGAGCCTGCAACTAAGTAATGAATCTTGATCTTTTATAGAACCACGCAGTGGTTGTCCAAGTATGGTCCCCAAACCACAGCATCAGCGTCACCAAGGAATGGGTGAGAAATGTGAACCCTTGAGGGTGGTGCCCAGTAGTGTGTTTGAACAGACCCTCCATCTGATTCTGATGCACGTTCAACTTTGAGAACCATAGCAATAGAAATATCAGAAATCTGGGGTTGAGCAGTGTGACCTTTGTTGAAATTTTATACCTTTCTGAGCCTCTGTTAGAGTTAAGAAAGCACAGTTATGGTAGATAAAATACCTGATGAAGATTAAATGGGTAGCTATTTGTAGAACCTTAGCTTAATTTTTGCCCCATATGAGAAATGGAATTTTGTCTTCATTTCTTCTCTCTCTCTATCTTTCTGAATGTTATGTATAATAACTATTTTTTGAACCACAATTTTTGTGTTAATCCCAGCCCAGAAGGCAGATTGATTCCAATTATTCACCTGAAGTGGTTTTATACCCTAGGCTCCTCCTTGGAAAAGATCAACGTATGTTAAGTACTGAAGCTTTCCTTTCCTCTCCCAGCACTTTGACTTTGCCCTCTGCCACCTGCTTTATGACTCTCCAGCACCCAACCATTTTGTCTTTACTATGCAACAGCTGTGCTTTGAGGAGGTAGCTACAAAGGATTCTCCAAGTCATGCACTCTCTCTCCTCTCTCTCTTTCATCTCTTGATGGGGATTTGTACAACTGGTATTTTACTTCTGTAAAAGTCACTTTTCTTCAGGGTGAAAACGATGCCTGAATATGCCAAGTTTCATGGCTGTAGGAATGTAATTGAGAAATATCACCATCTGTTCGTACCCTGCCTGAGAAATGTGCTCAAGTCGATGCTGATGGGAGTTGCACATGGGTTCAGGCAGCAGCACGGCGTGGCTTCACTTTTTGGTGCACTGCATCCCAACAGAGCTTGGTCGTCATTTCTGTGGTTGCACACATGTTTCTGAGCCTCTCCAGCTCTGGCTCTCTGGAGCAGCATGTTGACTCTCCTTGGTACGGGTAACGGGGATTCTGTCTCCAAATGCTTCTGGGAGGAAAGACTGGCTATTTTTTCCTGGAAAAACCTACTCTAGGAACTGTAACTGAATAAGAGCCAACATTTCCTGAGCTCTTACTGTATGTAGACACAGAGCTAGGTGCTTGAAAAACATTGTCTTGGTTCTTTACAACAACCCTTCAAAATAGATGTGAAGCACCATTTTATAGGTGAGGAAACTAAGGTTCAGAAAGTTTAAGTGATGTTTTCAAAATTGCACAACTACTAAATATGAGCACCTTATTACTTCTCAGATCTCTCAGATCCAGGGCCCCACTGTTTTCAAAGTGAAATGCCAAATAGGAAGGCAAATTACTAGGAATGTACCATGAACCCTTCCATACTGGAGAATTTGACTGTAGTAGAATTTGGTATAAGGTAACCTGAGTATGTTCATGTGTGTTTGTATGTACATGTGCACATGCATGTATGTTTTAGAAATTTGGCCTGATACCAGCTAGGCGCTCCTGATTATGAAAGACTTCCCTGTTGCTCACTTGGGGCTTACAGTCCTGCTAGATGTCATAGGATCATTGTGTACTGAGCTGAAGGAGAGAGTAGAACATGCATTTATTCATTGCTCACTACTCAATCATTTATTCGTCATCAGCAAATATTAGACCCCCTGCTAGGCCTCGCATTATGCACTGGGAATAAGCAGAGAAAGAAACAGTTCCTGCCTTCATGGGCCATTGATCTTCTCCATGTCTTAAAGAAGTGGTACTTTACAGTCAAGATTATCAGGCATTAGTTCTGTCAGAGGTCTAGGAAGCATCATAGTTCTACCTTAGCGCTGCCATATTCACTAGATATAGTCTGTAAATTACTTTAGTTCCTGAGGTTGTTTATTCATCTGTCGAATGAAAATATAAAGGCTCATGCCAGCAACTTCTCAAAATGAGGTTAAAAAAAGATGGCGTATGTAAGGGCAACATGCAATCTCTAAAGCACAGTAACATAATTAATGTTAGTATAGTATTGATAACATTCACTATCACTATAATTATCATCACTGATTTTTTAAAAAGATTATGTAAATAAGTTAATGAGCCTATCACTGCTCATTAACTGTGAATTCAGTGAAATTTACTACTTCACCCTCTTCCCTCAGAAACTAAGGGTGATGGCATTTTCCCTCCTATTTCAAAAGATTTGTTAGTTTAAATAGTTGTCATCGGCAGTCCTGAAGAGGCTCGGTGGAAGCTGATTGAGTAGCGTTCCGTAAGACTGGACACACAGCATATGCTGCAGAATAATGCAGACCTGCTTTCAAAACATGCCTCTACTTTATACTGAAAGACTTCTGACTAGAAAGCAATTTTCATTAATAAGAGCATAGTGACATCTAACTGAAAGAATTGTTATGATGATTAAATAAGATAAAAAGATATGGAAATGATCAATATGTTGTAAAATATTATAAATATTTATTATTACTAGAAGTTTTCAAAACACAGTCTTAGGAGGGTAGGGATGGTGGTTTTTTTTTATTTTTAGATAATAATTTCCCTATTTCAAAAATATTCAAGTAAATCCAAAAACTACAATTTAATTATTAGTTTCTTTCATTTACACAGAAGTTTGTCTTTATATTGAAGCCCAGTAAAATTCAGGATTCAACTTATAGCCCAACGAATTCTTCCCCAATACTCACAAAATCAACAGACCCACTTCCTGACTTTCAACCCCACTCTCCTTGGTGTGTCCTTTCCTGTTGTTGTATACGAAAGTTTATTATCACTATCACTTATATATCTGGTTTATCCCTGGATTATGAACTCCTTGAGGATAGCTACTCTCTCCCAATGATCTCTTTATTTCCAAAGCATCTCACAGTCCCTCACACATGGAAGGCA
>VMDR010037973.1:0-10094 GCA_007922815.1 Macrotus californicus | reverse complement strand
ACAGAAATGGAGATCACATGGAGGGTTATCAGCAGGGGAGTGGGTGGAGAGGGGGGGGGAAGGTACAGGGAATAGGAAGCATAAATGGTAGGTAGAAGATAGACAGGGGGAGGTTAAGAATAGTATAGGAAATGCAGAAGCCAAAGAACTCATATATATGACCCATGGACATGAACTAAAGAGGGGGAGTGTGGGGGGAAGGGATGTGCAGGGCGGAGGGGAATAAAGGGGAGAGATGGGACAACTGTAATAGCGTAATCATTAAAATATATAAAAAAAGAAAATTCAAACAGCTTTCTAAACTGACTGTGTGTTGTACGTTCCTAGTGTCGGTGTACGAGACCTCTCGTTGCCCCGCACCCTTGCCCAGTCTGACAGCGTCATCTTGTTCACTGTAGCTGTGCTGGTTATTGTGTAGTGACAGCTTCTTGAGGTTTCATGATTTGTAGGAGTTCTTTATGTGTTCTGGATACATGCACTTTGGTAGATACACAGATATTCTCTGCTGGACTATGGCTTTCTTTCTAAATTTCTTAATATATCTTTTATTGGAAAAAAGTTTTTTGACAGTTCAATTTATTATGTTTTATCCCTTTATATGTAAAACCTTTGTGTCATGTTTATGATGATATGCCTCTTGTAAGGCCAGGAAGATAATTCTTTTTATTTATTCTAGAAGCATTATGAATTAAATTTTTACATTTATCTGTAGGATCGATCGCAGTTAATTTTTGGCATGTGATGTGAAAGATTAAGAGCTAATTTTTTCCACATTGATACCTACTTGCTCCAGCATCATTCACCTAGAAGCCCTCCTTTCCCCACTGAATTGTATTAGCACCTTTGTCAAACACTGTGTGACCGCTTCTAGGGGATGCTCTGAGCTTCCTGCTCTGCCTCACGGACCTCCGTGGGACACAGCTGTATGACGAGTCTGATGGGACACATCATCCACGTGCCTCTCTTCTTCAGGGTCACACAGCACTCGGGGTCCTTTGAATTTCCACGTGAATTTTAGACTCAGCTCTCTAGTTTCTACAGTAAACCTGCCAAGATTTCAAGTAACTATTTTCCGAGGCTCTTGGCTCTAAGCCAGGGATGTCAAACTCATTTTCACCAGGGGCCACATCAGCCTCATGGTTGCCTTCCAAGGGCCGAATGTACTTTTAGGGCTGTATAAATGTAACTACTTCTTAACAGTTAAGCGACAGCTCAGCACTGCCACCAGGTAGAAACAAGGTGCCAGACCAGATAAAACAAGGGGGAGGGCCGGATTTGGCCCTCAGGCCTTGTGTTTGCCACCTGTGCACTAAGACATCTGACCTTCTTTGCTACTTCTTAAAAGAGCCTTGGAAAATGCCACATTGAACATCTTTCCCAGCCTCTCCTGGGGACCCAGAAACCTTTTGACATTTTGAACATCTCATACCTTTTAGTCCAAACAGGCAGCACTGTAACAAGTCTTCAGCTGCCCAGGCCTCACCCCCATTTTTTTTGAGATCTGCACCTCCAAGTTCAGTCCCTGCCTCTCTGGGCACATCTGCATGATGTGGGATGGCCTTCTTAGGATTTCTAGAGTTCTTTTTTCCAACACGGAACATCTTCTAGGCAAAATTTTAATTCTTCAAGCTTTCAACAAAGGCTGACAGCCAAGCTCTTGACTGAGACCAAAGCAGTTTGATTTCCAACCCAGAGGATGCAGCCTGTGGGCCCAGTCGCACCCACGGTTTTCTGTGCTGCTGGCAATCTTGGGATGGCTTTTACATTTTCACATAGCTCATATAAAACCAAAAGAAGAGTATTTCACAAAACATGAAAATTGTATAAACTGCAAAGTTCCATGTCCATAAGCACATTTGCATTTGCATACAAGCATGCTCACTCACGTGAGTATTGTCTGGCTGTGTCCCACTCCAGCGGCAGAGTTGAGTGCCCATCACCGGGGTGGTCTGGCCTGCAAAGCCTCGTGGTCCCTTCCAGGAGGTTTGCTGACCCCTTCTTTATTTTATACCCTCTAGCCTATGCTTGAGAATTGGTGTGTTCTATTCTGAGTTCATCTTTTTTGTAGTACCTTATACTCAGTCAGAAGCAGCCTCTAGACTTTCATAATTCTGCCTGGAAGTCATCTGCTCAAGTTTCTTAAGTTCAGTAAGTACGTTTTCTATCTTCCAAATTGCCATTGGCAACTTCAGAACACAGACCACACAACATTTTTGATCTGTTTCATTTTCATTTTTCTAGATTATACTATGGGAACCTTTTTCCAAACCAGTGCCACATTCTTGTTATTTTTACGGACACCTCCAATTTCAAGACACCAATTTCTGTAGCGCTTATGCATGGCCACAGTAACGCTATATGACAGTGAACCATGAAAGCCTGCTGTGCACAGTGGAGGGGCTGCACTTGGCCCCCGTGGTTGTGGGCAGCCTGTGACAGGCAAGCTGGAGCACTGGACCCTGATCCAGGGATCGTTTGCTGTCGAGGATGTTTAAGACATGCAATACTTGACTGTTTAGTCAGGGGCACTGACCTCTTTTCCCTTAGATTGTCAGATAAGAACATGATGACACACAGCACACAATAGCCATTTGGCGTAAATGAATCAAAATTATACCTGTGTTTTTGTCAGATTGGCAAAAAGTATGTATTTTTTGTGTTGTAGGATTTCAGTAATTAGTTTGCGTGTGCCGTGACATGAGAAACGTTGAAGTCACCACTCCAGCAGGTTTTGCCCATTTTTGAATCAAGTTGGTTGTTTTATTGTTGAATAGTTATTCATATACTCTGGACATTAACCTCTGATCAGATATTATTTGCAAATGTTTCCTGCCATTATGTGGGGGTTGCCTTTATACTCTAGTAAATAGTGTCTTTTCACACACATTTTAAGTTTTTCATGAAGTCCGGTTTGTCTAGTCTTTTATTGCCTGTGCCTTTGACGTCATAATGAGATCGCTGCCAAGCCCAATGTTATGAAGCTTTTGTCCTATCTACCTTCTAAAGTCTATAGAGACTTAACTTGTGGCCTAACATATGATCTGCCTGGGACATGCCCCCCATGCACGTGAGGTAACATGTGCGCTGTTGCCCTTGGGTGGAGCACTCTGCATGTGTCTGCAGAACTGGCCGGTTTGCTGTGTTGTTTAGGTCTCTGCCTCCTTCCTTGCCTTCTGTCTGCTTGTTCTTTCCATCACTGGGGTGAGGGGTATCGAAGTCTCCAGCTGTTAGTATGGAACTGTGTACTTGCCCCTTTGATAGTGTGTCACTAGGTGCGTAAATGTTGCGACACCCTGGCCACAGACCCCTGTCCCTGTGGCAGCAGGGGGAGCAGGCTGACCTCTGGTGTCACTGCTGTAGTTCTTGAGTCCAGAAGCTTTTCAGGAACATGGGCCTGATTTCTGCCCTTTCTTCAGAGGGGTGCACCTGTCCAGGCCCTGGGGGCAGGAGTATATGATGTCCCCTCTGGTGGAAGGCTTCTGCTCTGTGTGCAAGAAGAGAAGCAAGCTGTGTTTTCTGGGTCCTCCAGTGGCAGCTGGCTATTTCCTGAACACCTGCAGTGAGGAACCCTCTCTTTGGCCCTGCTCCCCATATTTCTCATGAGCTCCTATTGGAGACCCAGGGAAAACCTACTCTGTGCACAAACCTCTCTCCCCTGGTTTCCCATTTCCTGAGCTGGCACACTGCCAGCATTAAAGAACTCATGGAAATGATTGCTGACTTCTTCCTACCTGGGTCCGTGCCTCACATCTGCCTCTGCGCCCCGCCACAGGTGGAGCACTGTGTTCCACACTCATCATTGTGGCCCCCCGTCTGCTCACATGTGTGTGGCCTTGGCATCCATGTGAGCACAACAGGATGTTTCCCCCACCTCGACACTGTCTCCCCGTATGACTCCTCGCTCTTGACTCATTGGAAGCCAGCCTCCTACCACAACAGAGCCCCAGGCACTGTGCAGTCCCACCTGGCCACCATCTGCCATCGCCATGGAATCATGCCTTCTGTGCATGGGACTCCGGGCCCAGCAGCGGATCGTGGTCCTGTGTGCACCCCCCACCCCGGGGCTGTTTCTCTCTGGAGCACCCTCCTCCTGACATCCGTCTACCTTGCAGATTCCAGCTGCCTGTGCCCCTTGCATGTCCCAGCCCAGAAAGTGCTCCCGGCAGGAGGGGGGGCCCTTGGAGGCCTTGCCGGCCCCCCACACCAGTGTTCTCAGTGGCACTGTGGAAGGCCTCAGGGACATTGGTAGCTGGCTGGGTAGTTTCAAAGTAGTTTTCTAACTGCCCTCTCCTGGGCAGCCTCTCCCAACCCTGCATCCCAAGTCTGTGGACTCTCTGCTGCTTTGTATTCCTGTGTGTACTGGCCAGGACCTTTGTCTCATTCCCTGGTGTTACTTGACTACCTCACCAGCACAGCCAGCAACCACCACAGACGTTGCTGACATTCCATTTGCTGTCTCTTCCCCTCCGGGTACTCATGCATCAGCCCCCTTGACCTCCAGTCACAGGGTCCCCAGCCTGTGAGAGTGGCTCCTTCCTGTCAGACTGGGGCCTTAGGACCCCCTCACACAGTGGTTAGGGAAGCCCACGGTTCCTGGGACCAATTACTGTATCCCTCAGCATAGAGGGGACACAGGAGTGACAACCCACAAAACTTGAGGGTTCCTTTCTTGTGCACATAGCTCAGTCCCACAGTCATCCAGGGGCAGAGCTGATGGAGCTATTTGCACTCAAGCGACAGCAGCGGGAAGGGAATGAGCTCTTATGTTTCTTCTAGAAAGTTCCATGTGGCATTTCCAGTCCCATGTCATTGACCAAAGCCTGAGTCCCAGGGCAGGGAAGGGAGCCATGGGAGGGCAGGAGTGAGAAAAGCCTCTGGTAGAGCATCCTGGGTGGTGGTGGGGCTGGGCGTGTCCTGGGGAACAAGGCTGGGAGGCCCTGTCCCTGAACCTGTGCTGCTTTCTGACAGGTGACTCCTCAGACCACCTGCAGGAGATACAGGTGCCTCTGATCCCGTTGATCCTGTGCCAGCTGCTCTATGGACACCCATCACTCATTCAGCCAGACATGATATGTGCCGGGGACCTCATGAACGTGAAGACCGTGTGCGAGGTGCATCCCACCACAGGGGCAGGCCCCAAGCCTGTGGCTTTCAACTGTTAATCTGCTTGGAACTGTCAGGAGCATTTGTACTGAGTGGGTGGGTGGTCCCTGAAGGCCTGGCCTTTTCAGGGCTTGTAGTACATCACCATGCAGCCACAGGCTGGGCAGGACCGTAAGGTGGCCTAGGTGCACATGGGACGCAGGCCCAGTCAGTGCTCAGTGCCCTGTGGACCCCAGTGCTGGCCGGAGCAACCCAGGGCTATGTACCTTACCTGGGGACCTTGCCTGCCACCTGTCACCTTGGGGTACCTGCTGTGTCTCCCACAGTAGGATCTGGCGCTGGCGAGGTGTGGCTATGGCGTAAAGAGCCTCTGGCCCTGGCTTTGCAGGGTTGGGCTCTGGGCCATCCTCCTGCAAGAGGCAGCAGGCGCCCGTCGCCAGGTTCACAGGAAACTTTTCTTTCCTTCCAGGGTGACTCTGGGGGCCCACTCATCTGTGAACTCAACCGCATCTGGGTGCAAATTGGAATAGTGAGCTGGGGCCGTGGTTGCCTGTTTCCCATGTATCCTACAGTGTATGCTCGAGTCTCCCATTTCTCAACATGGATCCACCATCAGATAGCACACACCCCCCCACCTCTTCAGCCACTCCCCACACTCTCCTGCTCTTTGGAGGCCTCTATCAGTGTCCTTGTGACCATGATGGCTTTCCTGCCAATGTTGTGAGTACAAGACTCCCACCCTGGCTTCCTCATGCTGCATGCCACTGTCCCAGCCCAGCTCAGCCCTTCAGGTCTCTGGATATCTGAGTGAGGTGAGGGCTGCCAGCCAGGCCAATTCTGGGTCAGGGAGGGGCTGAGCAAGGGCCACACCTGAGAGGCAGACCCAGTTACCACAGAAGGGCCAGGTGCCCAGGGAGAGCAAGGTGCCTTGGCTGAGTGCTGTGGCACCTGAGTTTCGGTAAGATATTAAATATTTAAAAAGCAAGCATTCTAGAACTCCTGCGTCTGTGTTTCTACCCAGAGTGCTGGCTCCCTCATGCAGACAGAGTGGCACTTCTGGGATGCCAGAGTGGCAGGGGAGAGGAGAAGTACAAAGCAGGTGCAGCATCTCTAGAAAGAAAGGACGGCCACATTGACACATGCCTGGGTCTTGAGTCCAGTCCCCAGGGAAAGGCACCATTTTAAATATAACTATTGGCGTCATGTTGTGTTAAATACTTAGAATTCCAGTTTGAAAATTGGGAAACGTGAGCTGAGAACAAGCACATAGAAGGAACTGAATTAAAGCAGGAATCAGTGAGCCAAACACCAAAAAACACTCAGACTGACATTTTCAAAATCAACAAGTAGGAAAAGAAATCACTAATATAATCAAGATATAAAATGAGACCAAAAATACACAAAACAATAGCAAGAGGGAAATAGCCATTAAACACAAATTTTAAAAAATCATGAGATATTGTACAACTCTAAAGAAAAGAATTTGAAGTGAAAAGTATCAGTTTGTAGGAAAAATGTAATTTGCCACAGCTAACCCCAGTAAAGCTAGAAGGTTTAACTAGACCAAATTCCATGGAAGAAATGGAGAAATTTAAGAAAGAGCTTCCCTGTCCCAGTAAAAGCTCTTGGCTGAAGTGGTTTCCCCGGGAATCACACCAGACCTCCCACTGCAGGGTCATCCAGTGCTGCCCCACTGCTCTGATGCCAGTGGGGGGTGGGGGGAGCGTGGGTGTCCAGATGTGCCTTGGCAGCACATGGGTGTAAGGACATAAATCTGATCACACAGAAAGAGAAGGCTGAGACGTCCAACTTATAAATTCAAAGACCCTAGTGAGAGATTCACAAACAGAATCCAAATTTATTTTTTAAATAGTACATTGTAATCAAGTAGGATTTATTCCAGTGATGCAAGGATGATTAAATATTAGGAAACCCACAGATATAACCAAACCTTTGCTTTGCTAAAGAGAATAATATTAATGAAAAGTCTTTTAAGAAATTCGAAACTCATTTCCAATTTAAAAAAAGAGATAGGAGGCAATGGGTAATAAGACATATGTACCTCAGCCTGAAAGCTAGCCTTTCCTAGTGGGTAACACTGAGTTTGTTTCTGCTAACATCAGGGTCAAGAGCAGACTGCCTCTTTCTGTCCTGCTCCCTCCCACAGGAGGTAAGCCACTGCAGCTGCACAAGAGAACCATCCAGGGAAATGGAAAACAGCCGTTGAAACTCTCTTGTAAACAAGACTTAGAGCATCCAGAATCCCCAAGAGAAAAATGTGAAGCTGCCACAAATAGTAAGAAAATTCAGTAGTCACAAGATAAAACATGACGCAATCACTCTATTCCAGTTAAAAGGCATACATCTGAAGAGAAGACAATTATAATAGCAATGAAAAAGGTAAGGTACCTGTGACCTTAAAAAGAGATGTGAAAATATAGGAAAATTTTGAAATATTCATGGGAAAAAAAGATTTTAGTGAATGATAAGAAAGCTTATATTCTTGAACAGATTGGGTCTAAATTTGTTTTTTTTTTTTCTGGATCTAGATAAATTGATTTCAAAGTTTATATCAAAATGCAAGCAAGAAAACCTAGGAATAAAACTAAATATGTGGTGGGAACTAATCCAGCAGAGATTCAAAACTCCCATAAAGGTTCTGTAATTGCAACAGGCCACGAGGACTGGACAAGTTGTGTCTGTGCAGACACAGCAGTAGGTAAAACCCTAGAACTTGGCTGAAGTTTGTGGACACTAAATGTATCCATTTAAATCAGTAGTGCAGACCTGGCCTGGCAGCTCAGTTGGTTAGAGCGTGGTCCTGAAACACCAAGGTTGTGGGTTCATCCTAGTCAGGGTCATGCAAGAAGCAAGCAATGAACGCATCAGTAAGCAGAATAACAAAGTTATATTTCTTTCCGGCTCTCATCAATAAATAAAATCAGAAGTGCAATTTAGCATGGCCAAATAGAGTTGGAACCCAAAAGCAGTATTCACTGTGACCGAAACTTTGTTGAATCCCTTCAGTACTGCAAAACATGACCAAAGTCACCCACACACAGAGCGGTGCCCCCCAGTTGCGGATCTGGAGTGAAGACCCAGGGCGGTGTGCTGGCACGAGTAGGTGCGCGCTGACCGGCGCAGGTCGGCCGAAGCACTTGAGTGTCTTATTAAACAGCAGTCGGACAAGACCAACTCTAATGCATTTGGTGTCTTCTCCCTTCCTTCCCAGCAAGGTTCAGCCAGCTAAGGGGAGGTCTTCCTTCCTCATACGTGTTGTGATGATGCGTCCTCGGTGCAGCAGGTGAGGGACTGCCGAGTGTGCAGAGCGCAAAGCCGAGAGGCATGGGGCGACGTGGGGCGATGTGGGGCGCCACCAGCCCAAGCCAGAGGCTAGTCCGCGGGTGAAGGATTCGTCCTCAACTTGCAGGTCAAGACGGGGCCCTCTGCTACGGGCAGCACCGCGGGACGTGCTGCGTGTGCCCATGTGTGTCCTTGCGGCGATGGAATCACATGACAGAACTCCGTGGGCAGGAAACTGTCAGAGCGCTGACCATGTGGACCGGCCGCGCCATGCAACCCCGTGGCCTTCCTGGCCCAGCTCGGCGTCCACCCTGCGGGTTGGCCAGCTCCTGCGGACATGCCTCGCAGAGTGGCTGCACGGGCAGCCCGCCGATTCCGGGAAAGACTAGTGAAGCGGTCTCACACCTGGTAGTGAGGCCAGAGCCGCAGATCGTGGAAAGAAGCAGCGACTTCGAGCACACGTGAACTGTTCCAGTGGGTGCCTTGACATCAGGTTCATCTATACATTTTTTCAGTTTTACTGATCACACTAAAATTCAGATAATATTGATAACAGCCAGGGAGTAGCCTCCCCAAACAACCAATACAAAGAAGCCAAAAATGTAAAGTGGGGGAAAAAAGACTTCAGAGAGACAAAACCTGCCATTATATCACGATGGAAACTAACCCTCTGGTGGTCGAAGTCCTGGGGAAAATCAGGGCAGCTTGTCAGGAGAACCAACAGGTGCAAATGACGGTAGAAGGGCTGAGGCAGATATGTCAGGACACTCCAAGGAGGAAGCCACGGGCCACCAGGGAGGCATGTAGGTTGCCCCGATGGCATTGTCCACCTTTGTGAGTTTATGCTCTTCTACTGTGACTGTCAACTGTGAATGAGTTTATCAGGCACGATTCCAGTAATTATCTAGAGAATCAAACAGAACATACATTGAGAAGCTTCTCCAACAGATGTTTAAGTGGTCAAACTTTAAGATGCCTTGGTTGCATTCTCCAAGATTAAAGTTTTTCACTTACTGTTTTGTTTAAACTATTTTTGTGGTGGTAAATATACATAACAAAATTTACCATTCCAATCATTTTGAAATACACATTTAATTCTGTGGTGTTAAGTACATTCACATTGCTATGCAGCTGTCGCTGCTATTTCGGAACATTTTGTTCTTCCCAAGCTGAAACTCTGTGCCTACTAAACACTCAGTCTTGTTCCCTCCTCCCTCAGGCCCTGGCACCTGTATTCCACCTCCTGTCTCTACCAATCTGACTCCTAGAATCCTCACCGTCAGGGATAATGAATGCAGTATTCATCCTTGATTTCAAAGTTCTGTGTTGTATCAGAATGTACTTCCTTTTTCAGAGTAAATAATGTTTTATCATATGCACATGCTCATTTCGTTATTCAGTTACCCATTGATGGATGTGTGAGTTGTTTCCACCTTTTGTTGATTGTGGATATGCTATATACATTTGTGTAAGATACATGCTTCATCATACCTCCTTTCAATTCTTTTACATCTCTACCCAGAAGTAGAATTACTAGATAAATGGGAATTCTGTATTTAATTTTTGAGGCACCACCAAACTGTTTTAGTGCAGCTGCGCCAATTTATATTCTCAACAGCAAAGCACATGGGGTCCAGTTCTTCTACATCATTACCAACATTTGCCTGGTTGTTGTTTTATTTTTTTTT
>VMDR010037972.1:0-10094 GCA_007922815.1 Macrotus californicus | reverse complement strand
TAGCTTCCATCCATGCATTGTATCATCTATATGCCTAGGGAAGCAAGAACTGATTAGGACTCCTCTAAACAGGTCATTAGTTTAAGTAGAAGTCATGTGGCTAGGAAAGTCATTTACTATTTTTTCCGGTAGAATGTTTTCTTAATGCATGCTACAACTTAGGCAATACAATGAGAGCAATTTCTACTTCAATTTTATGAAAAAGGGTAAAAAGAGAGGCTTTAAGAGCCATCATTTAAAAAAAAATTAAGCCCACAGTTATTCAGAAATAGTCTTTACTGTAATTATTAAATAAAAAGAAAAATCCATTAGCTAAAAAAGAGATGGGCTAAATTCACATGGATTAATTTACAAACACAGTATACCTTAAATCTTGAGAGAACAAGGCAATTTTGTTTAAGTGAAGTGCCCTCTCTCTCAGGACTATTTTTTTAATTGATTTTGGTTTGATATATAAATAGAGTCAAAAAAACAAACACCTGCTGGATTTGCTTAGTAGACCTTCTCAAAACTGCAAAACAGTAATAAATATTTGAAACTGAATCATATTATCTATATTAAAGTTCAATGTACACTTTTAAAGGAAAGTGTTTGCTAGGTTATCAGGATATATTTACTTTTTCTAACTTTTAGGTAAAAATACTTTTAGCATCGTTCTGGTCAATTTAGTTCAAGCCAGGGCAATTGGGTTATCGTAAGTACTTACTCTTTATAAAGCAGGTGCTACATGAAATGTGGGACATGAAGATATGAAGGCTTGACAGCTGGCCTCGAAGGAGTTGGAATGCAGTGCGGGAGAAGGAAGTTTAAAGCAATTAGCCATAAAGAAAGATATGATGTGTTAAGTGCTGTGATATAGCTACTGCGTGACAGGAGAGTAGAGCAAAAAGAAGAATTAATTTTGACTAGGGAAGGAAAAGATTCCTGAAAGTGACTGTTGAGCTAATTCTGTTTGATAACTTCAGATTCCGATAGGTATCTGGCTTTTTTCATTGCGTCTCTGGCTATTCTTTCTACGCATCTTGTCCAATGAGTCCAACCACTGATGCGTTAGCAATTGTTTAAGAAATTGGGGGTACGGAAACGACGGGAACATGACTATTAGTTATATTGAGTGCCTTTGCAGTGATCACATTTCATGCCTGTATGCTAACTCCAGTTAGGCCGCTTGTCCAAGACTCTCCTGGTTCTCAGTGCTGCATTTCCAGTGCGCTTTCTAGACATCTTGTCCTGCGTGCTCTGCTGCCCCCACAAACTACGGATTTCTAAAGTAAAGTGTGATTTCCCTCCAAATCTACATCTCTCATTTTACAAATATAAAATGAACATCTGACAGACATCTTGTTCATGCAAAATCATTCATCTACTCATTTAAATTTGACTTCCGGAGTCGTCAGTTACCTCTGCTGAGATTCTCATCTGGGCTCTCCACGGTCCCTGTGTAACACAAAGCATGAAGATGATGACCAATCAGCGAGTCCTTAGGTTTTCCACAGGAAGCAAGATCCTCAGTTTCGGACCGCTTTCATCTCTCTCTCTTTTTTCCCCTCATCTCTCACTCCACCACACATTCACAGATACCTAAAATTGGCAGAATTTCGCCCTCGTCTGTTGGGTAGAGGGTCCTCTTACATCTTAATTTCAATATTTCCCCTCAAATACAGTTTCTAATGTGACATTTTCAATACTACATTTCTAAACTTAGGTTTGAGGACACACAAAAGCCAGAGACTGGCTATTTTTTTTTTTCTTTTTCTCAAATTCCATTCTATGGTGATGAACACACTTTCTGGTTTAAAAGATTAAGGTGGAAATTACAGAAAGGAGAAAAATTCTGCTAATAAGCAATGCACTCTGCCCAGCTGTATTTTAATCTCTTTGTGCTTACTTCCTCACAGACAAAATAAGAACAGTTGTAGCTATCCGTCACAGTTATAATAAAATTAAATTAGAAGAATGAATAAACAGCACTTACTAACTATTATCATTATTCTTCTTCCAATGGTCGAAGACTTCACCATTAACATCTACTTGACAGATGGCAGTTCGTCACACAAAGGAGTCCCCAAATGTTTACACATCAGTTATGAATAGAGTGACCAGAAGGATCACCACCAATATGTACCTCCTGCAATATTAGTGAAGAGCACTCTCTTTGGAGCTGAGGGGCAGGTGATTCTGGGCAACAAACTATCCTGGGGACTGGTCAGATGTCTTGATTAATTGCCATTATCGAAGAAGAAATAAGGGCACTACAAAATCATAAACAGACACCAGGCTTCCAAATAAGCTTGCCTCCAGCACAGTGCCAAGCCAGCAAGGTACTCAGCTGTAAACTGGAGGTACTCACTTTGCTTTCTGAAGTCATCAAAATGCTTAGCCGGCCAGCAAATGATAACAATAAACAGCTAACCACCCATGAAACAAGAAATCAGAATTTTCTACTTGTATGCATGCTTAAGCTAGGAGAGATGCCAGTCAACGAGCTTAAAACAAGAAAAAAAAGGCTATAGCAATGAGGCAACTGCACGATGGCATTTAAAATCTCCATTAAGACCCAGGGAAACGTGCCCAGTGCTTTACACAGTGGAGGGGAGCCATGACTCTTGGAGGCTCTGGGAAATGAGCTTCCTGCAATAAGCAGGGCAATTAACCTAAAGCAGATTCTGGCTGCTAAGTGGGGTAGAAGTGCCTTTGTTTGGTCAGGCAGAGACTTCCCTGGTGTGCTCCTGCTGGGATTGCTCCAACAAATTTGAGTTGCCTTGGTTCCACAGCCCACACTCCCCTCCCCTCGGCCCCTCACCCCCAGCCCGCAGACAGATGCTAAAGGCCTTACTTATGTTGTTCTGAGTGCCCAGCTGTACCAAGAGGACCGAGGAGGTATAGGAGTGGCTTGGGGAGGGAAGGGGGAGGTGTGGTTCTTAGCCCTTCCAGATGCTGAGTTTAACTCACAGTTCATTTATTTACTGAAAGAGAGAAAGAAAATCATGTGTTTTAGCCTTTGATTAAAGAGAAGGTAATGTTTTGTTAGAGAAGTCAGCTGCAGAGATTCAGTCTGAATGTGTCTGGGCTGCCGCTGAAAGGTCTTGATTTGGCTAATCACAGAGGTCTTTCTTGAATGCTAACTAAGGAGTCCAAGCAGAACAAATTCATTTCGGATGAAGTCTTGCAGCCGACAACGTGGAATAATTTGAATCACAGCCTGCGAAATTTGAAAATTTGATCAGGATGGAATTAAATGACTCCCCAAAGTGATTTGGGAAGTCTATTTTCACCAAGTTGTTGCAGCAAAAGTGGGGAGCCAGCCCATGAAAAGCCATGTTCACCGGCCCACACTGAGTCCTGCTGGCGAGAGGGATTCTGAGGGTCATGCCGTGAGAATATGTTTGCTCGCCCGGGTCAGACTTAAAGATATGGTATAATACTCACACCTTCTCTTTGTTACCATTTATGTCTCCATCATTTTCAAAGGCGTTCAGACCTATTTAGGATCCATTTATGCTAGGACCACCTCCTGAGGGTGATGATACTTTTACATTTATTGCCATCTGTATGAAATATAATTTCTTCCTCTTTCTCTTATACTTTACAACTCATACAGTTTAAGGAGTACAATGTACTTGGAGAAGAAATTGAAAACTGGCATAAAAAAAAATCAACCTCAACCTTGAACTATTAACCCCAAGGTAGAAATTTTCTTCAGGTGACCTTGATGACATTGAATGGTTCACTTCTGTTCTCACAGTTTACTGGTCAGACAATATCAACTTGGCTTTCCAAGGTCAGAGCAGGGGTTAGGGGAGGGAGGAAAGAGGGGCAGAGGCTTCTCACGCTCCAGCCCAGTAGCTGTGAATTCTGCTGTTGAAGCAGCTTGTACCATGACGATAGTTTCTTTTGCGTTTGCAAGAATTCGTTAAAACTCAGTGTTAGAATATTCCACCACAGAAAGGTAAACCGTTTGAAAATGTTTCTTTTAATGTTATGGTCTGCTACTGTGTCTCTTAGGTATAAGGCATGATGAAGAAAGTTTCTGAAAATGTTACAGAGAGCTCAGCTAATCCAGTTTTAAAGGACATGTGTGGTGGGAAGGTGAGGGTCCAGAATGCAGTTGTTTGCAAAGGAAAGGCAGAAAAAAGAGTATCCAAGATACATACCATAACAAAAAAATACTTGGATTCAGATTTAACAAGACAGGAAGGAGAAGGTGATTCAAGAAAATTCAATATAAAAATTGCTGCATTTTGCAACAAACATAATGTATATATTATCGATTCCTTAAAATTGGCTAAATGCCTGTAACAAGGAAATATCATGGCAAGAACCAGGATCCAAGTCTTCACTTCATGGAACAGCCTCTCACTTCAAGTTACTTCTTTAGCGGGATCACTTGTGTGTTTGCTGAGACATGCAGGGGACACTGTGGCCTAAATTGGAAGCCAAGGGAACTAAAGTCAGTTATATTTACTTGCAAGTGCAGACGAGAATGGGCAAACTGTCTTACAGTTTAAAACATTCTCTAAATTCAAAGAGAACGCTTTTTAAACTGGGCTTTGCTCTTCTAAAATACCACAAAAATTCCCAGGGGGTAGGAAGTTCACTTTTTTTTTTTCAGTTAGGCAACAATTTATTCAGAGATAAGCCTAGAAGTCTGGAGATGTGGAAATTAGGTCAATTCATGTGACATCATTTTTTTTTAACCTCCATACATATGTCAGCACCTTGTTTCTGCAGATGCAGTAGCCCAGGCGATGAAGTGCCGCCTTTCCCTATCACCTACCGATGGCTTAAATTATTTTTTAAAAAAACTCTGTTTGCTTATCATTTCATATATACACATGAATGTTTGGGATATGAACATATAAACAAATCATGTATATATTATCGTTTACATTGTGAAATATGGGACTCATACAAGAATTATTGAATGAAGTTATGTTTATTTTGAGTAACGTAGTACCAGAATACAAAAAAAGAACTTTGTCTCCAAAATAGAATCTTATGTCAGCATTAATTTAAGGGAGAGAAGAATGCTGTTAGTAAGTTTGAAAGCAATTTTTTACATGTAGTTACACTTAACAAATCATATTTTTTTATTTGCTGCAATTTATAAATTGTGGAAAAATGCACTGCAAATGAACATCTTTTAGGCCAATTGGAAGACATTCCAAGTGCTATTCATATAAAATGATAGGCCCACTTGTCTTTGTTTTCCTGGAGGGAATATGACAAGTCACTTTCTATCTCCTTGGTTTTAGAATATCCAGCTGGAAATGGATCTAGGTGTTTTAAAGTAATTCAGAGAATTGGTAACATAACTAATACCACGCACATTTATGACATTCTCATTTATACATTGCAATGGCAAAATTAAAAAGAGGATATTGTTTTTCTAATATTCTCATGTTGAGCCCAGAGATGAAGAAATATTGATTATTAGAAAGATTTTGGATGCTTTGAGAAACATTAGTAAATATTTTGAAAAATATCTATATACTTTCCAAGTTTCTCGCAGATCGACTCTAGCCTGCATAACGCCTCCAGTCACGATAAAATTGCCCATCTCATGGGTTGCAGCTCCTCTCTTTGGTTTCTCTGCGGCACGTGTAATGGTTCACATGCCCTTTCTTAAAAATCTGCCTTCAGATCCTGAAAAGCTGTATTTACTCTTTCTACCATTGACAAACCTTCTTTATTTCTTGTTTCAGTTTCCTTCCCCCTACTGCTATCAAAATGGGGCCTCATGCCAAGCTTTTATTATATTTCTGTGCTTTGGCCCTCATATATTTTATATTCTCCTATGGCGTCAAATTTTACTAGCAAGTTGAAAATTTCTTAATCTAGTTCTTTAGCAGCAGACCTCTCTATGGTTGCATTTCCAATTTCAGCTCCCCATCCACCAGCTCTGTTACTGGACTGAAGGAGTCTGTTTGCCTGAACGCATTGAAGTCCAACAAGACATGAACAGGAGTTTGCAGCCTAGAAAATAAAAGTTTATTAAAAACATGGTATATTCCCAGAGTCACAGGCGAGCTCAAGCTCAAAGACCTAGCTCCCCAATGGCTTCCAGGAGATGGATTTCATAGGGAAAAAAATCATTAGTCATGGTGACTAATAGAGTTATGGTTGTGGTCTCTACCAATGGGTTGGTCCTAGTGTAGAGGTTAATTGATCATTGCATCTGAGCCAGATGTCAACCATGGAGTTGCTCTGTCCAATTTTGCAAGAATTTGTTCTGTTAGATCATTTCTCTTTCCCAGGTGTGGAGCTAAAACACAGCGGAGGCCAAGTTATTATGTTTAACTCTGTCTCAGTAGTCAGAAGATCCAGGACCTTTTTCCTAAGACTACTGGTTGTTGACCAGCACCTCATTGTCCCAAAGCCTTAATGATTAAACAAGGGAGAGGGAGGTGGGTGAGTCAGGGCACTAGGTGAGGCCAGTTTAAGTCAAAGAAAAAAAATAAAAATAAAAGGCCAGAACAAAGAAAATAAGATGTCTGCATGGTTACAGCTCCATATATCTACCCTAGGTAATTTTTCTGACTTCCAGCCATTACTGATCATCTGGGCTTAAGCAAAATTTCTTCCTTGATGCAGTTGCTTTTAGATTAGTACAAATCACCTCTCATTGAAACCTCCTGGATCCAAATCAATACATTTAATATATTCAACTATCTCCTTAATAGCTCTATGTTAATGATAATAATAAAAATGATAATTTAATTTATCATACACAAAGCTCTTGATATACCCTGATCCTTTTCTGGTGTTCTTTGCCTCAGTAATTTGTATCACTCTCCATCTTGTTTCACAAACCCAAAACAGGTGAATTATCTTTGACCCACCCTCACCTGCAATAAGCCTAACCATCACTGTTGATTTAATCAAAACCACCGTGGTCTTTCCCCATACTTCCACCATAGCCTCCTATTTTCTCCACATAAGCACTTTCTCTTCTCTACTCCATTTTCTTTGGTGAAAATGGAATCAAGCATCATTTGTATTCTCTTTACCTGAAATTGTAGTCATTCTTAAAATCTCAGCTTACCTTCTTTTTTAAATTCTTTCATGATTTCTATCAACCCTCAAGTTTTATTTTAGTTTTGCAGTGGCCATGTGAAAGAAAGCTATGTGCTTTGACACAGGCATTTCACAGATGTGGAATCCAAGGCTTAAAAAGAGTCATGGTATACCCAAAGCCCCCTAACTAGTCAGTAACACAATAGGGCTCTGAAACCTGGTTTATGTGACTTAAAATTTATCTTTATCTGCAATACAATATCACTCAATGTTCAGTCTTCTCCCTAGTACATTAGTGATACTAATATGACATTGCTCTTGTGCTTCTAATCTTTCATATTCTCACCTAGAGTAGAAAATTCTTGAGAGAGAAGCCATTGCTTCATTCATTCAATTAACAAACGCTTTCATTGACAACCTGGGCACCTACAATACAGTGCTGACATGTCAGATTTAACAAATAAACATCTGTCTCCAGCATAAAACATACTGATTTAGAATATCTTAATAATTATTAACAAATTATAAATATGCTTTATTTTTATTTTAGCACTGTTAGTACTCTTATAAGATATAGAATTTCATAAGTCTAGTTATTGAAATCTTGGAAAAATAACTTACAGTTGTCCATGGTGTAATTCAGGTTTTGAAAACTATAAACGTATTCCTTCAAAGAAATACCATTTAAAGAGTTTCAATATTTAAACACCCTTTAAAATGTTACAGAGAATTTGAACTAGAAGATGTGCTTAAAGGTATTTATTATAGCAATTCACAGACTGAGTTCAGAATGATCAAGTGAAAAATGTTAATATTTGTGAGGTAATAGGTATACCTTTCATATTGTTACAGAACAGACCTGGCAGGGAGTAGGGGGATGATACACTGTTACTGAATGGACCCACCATTGTGCTCCAGGGGTCCCCATCCCCTTGAACTAGGTTTGTCTTGCCCACAGCCAGGGAAAGATGTCTCTCAATGCCAGAGATTGGTGAAAAGGATTATTTATTCAAAGAGTTATATAAACTTAAGAGTAATGACTTAATGTCTTCATTGAGATTCCAAAGTCCTTTACAATACCCACAAATAGGGATTGTGTTCAGTGGCTCAAAGTTCAATAAAAATCACAACTGTTCAACTTAGGGAAAATATGAAGGTATGATTTGTCCTGGTGATTATTCTAAATTATCTAAGGCCCTCACCCTTCACCCATTGCCCAGAGGCAGCTGGGACAGAACAGATAGGGTCCATCTAGGTCCTAGACTCAAGTAGGAGAGTACAAATTAGTCTACAGTAGTTGATATATCTGGAACTGTGAATCAGTCTAAGAAATTCAGCATATCTTCTATGGCCAAACAATCCATGCTTCAAAAGTAAACAGCCAAAAAAAAAGGAGTCAGTGTTTCCAGAACTGTTATTGTTACTGAGCAGACAAGAGCCCATTCACGTGGCACGTTGGTGTATGACCCAGCAATTAATGCTGGTAGAAACAGTTCTTTATTTACAACATTCCAACCTTGGAAGAGCTTAGAGCATCTCAGCTTGGAGCCCTCTTTTCCCACAAGACCCAACACTTGCCATGCTCCCCACCAGGCTGCAAGCCAAAAACATCCCCCAAAGTTCCCCATGTCTTTATCTGTGCAAGATCTGGAATGTATTGTCATCAGCCTGCCTGTAATGGTCTAGAAAAGCATATGCCTTGTTACTATGGATCATAGTGAAACTCAGGAAAGGCACAGGTCTTAAAAGTCCAGGCAAAATCCAGGTGCAACAGGTCAGGATCTTATAAGGAAGTCCTTTGCAGTTCCAGAGCCTCATCTAGAGGCTCGATCACAGCAGCAGCTTCTCCTTTCTTATTAGTCCAGCTTGCATGGCCTCCTTCCTCACTGCAAACTACGTAGCTGCTTGCTCACTTCTCCCTTCTCACTGCTGTCTTTCAAACTGCGTGGTCAACTCCCCAGTGGCTGCCTGCATGCTATATGTAAATTCTGACTCCGAGCTTCAGATCTCTCACACAGACACGGTAAGCTCCCCATTTCCGACTCCTTCCACAATGAGCTACACCACAAATGAAAGTCACTACCATTTCCCTTACCCCAGGCACAAGCACAGCTTTTTAACATAACTGTGAAGCTAGCCAAGTTGCCACAGACATGCAGTCTCTTGATCACAGTACTCTGACTCCCCCATCCCCAAGCCAGGTTTATGGGGGATATCCTCTGAACTCCATTAAATTATGACTGTGCTTTCAGTCTGTCATTAGTAGGCAAACCTGCCCAGAGTAAGCTATCCACCTGGGCCTTGTGCATGGATAATTCATGTATTCAAAGTGGCCAGTGTCTTTGGGATATGTGTTTGCCTGGAGTGTCAGTAATTCTATCTTGGCCAGGTGTTATTACTTATGCCTTTGTGTTTATTTTACACTGTATTTTGTTGTTAGGAGAGAGACGACTCAAAAAGGGCCATTTCCTGATTGAAAATAAGTGCCAGGATGGAGGTGAGAGTGAGTAGACTCTTCAACACCTGTTGGAAATCTGGCTCCAGACACACAAGCAACGTCTTCCAGATTTGGCCATTCTGGTCTTGTAGAGAACTTGCTCAACAAGCATGGAAAAAGCATCTGTACTCTTATAGTTGGTCTTGATTCCAGAACATCTAAAGGTGGGAGTGGGAAGCAAGGGTGCCCTCAGCCATCAGGACCCAGCCTGGGCTTTGGAAACCTCTTTAGCAGGGTTCCTTTTCACCGTGGTCCATAATCTTCTGCAGAACCCTGACCTGCTTACAGTCTTTCCTCTCTCTGACTGTTACAGCCCCAAGTACTGTCATTCCCTGTGTGTGGGTTACTTTGTGAATGAAGCCTGTAGAGTAAGCACAGCTAATTCTAGTGTGACTTAGGAATCAGATTTCCTGCTTCATTCTTTGTTAATGTATCTTCAGATTTCTCATCAGAAAATAACATTATATTAATACTAAAAATTGTTTATAATAAAGCAGTTAGCAGTGCACACAGTGCAGAGTAAGCCTTCTATAAATAAAAGAACTTAATTTTATTTCCTTAAAAACAACTTAGAGATGAT
>VMDR010037971.1:0-10086 GCA_007922815.1 Macrotus californicus | reverse complement strand
CGTTTTTCTTCCCATCACTGTTGGTTCCCTGTACATTTTTCTTCATTTCCCTTATTGTATCCTTCATTTGTTCGTCTAATTTGCGACCAAATTCAACCAAGTCTGTGAGCATCCTGATTACCAGTGTTTTGAACTGTGCATCTGATAGGTTGGCTATCTCTTCGTCGCTTAGTTGTATTTTTTTTGGAGCTTTGATCTGTTCTTTCATTTGGGCCATTTTTGTTGTCTTGGCGCGCCTGTTACGTACTAAGGGACGTAGCCTTAGGTGTTCACCAGGGCAGGGAGGCCACGTCGCTGCGTTGTGATGCTGTTTGTGGGGGAGGGGTCCGAAAGGGAATAATGGCGGCTGCTCCGCTCCCTGCAGGTTACCAGACACTTTCCACACTACCCACAGTCCAACGGGGCCCCTCTGGTGCTGGCTCCGGTGCCGATCCCTGGTGGAAGGGCTGTGCACGCTGAAGGACCCTGTGGGTCTCTCCAACTAGCTCTCCAGTGAGGCCGGGAGTTTCTCCCGCTGCCGCCGCCTCAACCCCCACAGGAGTTTTCAATCAGAGGCTCTGAGGCTTCACCTCCCCGCGCCAGAACTTTGGGTTGCAGGGTCCGTCCCGCCCCCGAGCTGTTCCTCCCCGTTTATCCTCACGAGGGAGTGGGATGCCCGGTCCGCAGCTGCCACCTCTCCCGGCCAGCCGCGCCTTTCCCCGGTCCGCCAGCCACCGCCCCGCCAAGCGAATCCTCTCCGCCACTCCTACCGGTCTGGATGTATGTTTCTTAGTTTCTTGGTTGTCGGACTTCCATACGGTTCGATTTTCTGTCAGTTCTGGTTGTTTTTTCTTTTAAAATTTGTTGTTGTCCTTCTTTTGGTTGTGCGAGGAGGCACAGTGTGTCTACCTATGCCTCCATCTTGGCCGGAAGTCTGAACATTCTGTTTCATTAACAGAAAGTGTGCTCCTTACCCCAGGTTTGCCTTGAAGGTAAGCAGGGTCCCAGGCAAATTTCCCAGGATTTCCATCACATAAATAATATGAGTCAGCACCATCCTGGAAGCTCATGTGATCTTGGAAGAAAATATCACATTGGTCAGCAGGAAAGACTTGTCTGCCAGGCTTGTCTCCTGGAATCAGGTGCCAGATCTGGGGCCCAGGATGACCTGATAGGCTTGTGTCCAAAAACTCCTGGTGGTGTCGGAGAGACCCCAGCTGCTGGTTTGAAGTGCTCCTAGTGACTGGGACTAAGAAAGTACAGATAACAAAGGGGAGCTTAGCACTTTAAAGCATGCTAATGGGGGAGGGGGGTAGCATTTTCCCCCATTATATTATCAATGCCTAGCACAGAGCCTGGATAGATAGAAGATGCATAATAAATATTTATGAATAAAACTTGATACTGTTTTAAAATATAGCTCTGAAAAGATTACTAGAAGAATCATTCTGAGTTCTTCTGCCTTATACTGAACGTGACCCAGAGTGATGATAGATTTTCACAATAGCATGATATTGCTGATTCCTATCAAGTTTGTGGCCAGTTTCAATTCTTGCTAAACTTACGATTAATCAAACAGTTCAAGTTTTTCTCTTGGACTTTTGTCTTCCGAGCAGAAAGAAAAAATCCAGATTTTAAAATACTAGGGTGCTAATTGGTTTTTTCTTTCATTTTTAATTACATGTGAAAAGAACATAGCTTTGCCTCAGTTGCTCTGTTGTACTCCAGTTACGTTGTTGGACAGATCTAGGTCCTTATTTTGTGACAGTTCCAACCCAGTGCGACCAGGATGAATCACATCATTTCTCAAGACATAAGAATGTCTTACAAATATTTCTTCCAGAAACAAAGTTTAAAGGTGTTGGATGCATGTGGTGAATGATCACTTTAACATACTTTCTCCCTTAAACTTCATTAAAAGCAACAATAACACCAAAAAAGTGAAAGTCATATTCAAGCCAGAAAGAACATGACCCCAAAGAAGAAAATCTTAAAGCATACCTGGTATAGCTTGTGAACTATAAAAAATATATATAAGAAAGGAAAGTAAGAGCCAATATATGTACCCTCAGACCTCTCTCTGGAAGCAAAAAGATCTTCCTAAAAATAATAGTTATCTAAAGGTCTACTAAAAAATGAAAGAAAAGACAAAAGATGTCAAAATTCTGAGGCAAAAGAATAAGGTTTTAAAAAATTCATATGTACAACATTAATGAGTTTTAACGTGCATGTTTATCCATAAGCCAGTTCAACAAGGAAGACTATGAACATACCCAACATCCCCAATGTTTCCTTGTGCTCCTATGTAATTCTTTTCTTTAATCCCATCCCTACACATAGCTTCCAGGCATACACTGATTTGTTTACGTCAGTATAGCTTAGTTTGCAATTTCTGGAAGTGTAGAATAGAAGTGGAATTATAGAGTACATACTCATTTTTGGTCCAGTTTCTTTCAGCATAATTAAGAATCATCCAATTTGAGAATCAGCCAATTTGTTGTGTGCATCCATAGTTTATTTATTATTATTCCATGGTTTGCATATATTACAATTAGTTTATCATTCACCTATGAATGGACATTTGGGTTGTTTCCAAATCCTGCTGCTACCAAAACACCTATTATAAATATTTGAATGTGAATTTTTGCATGGATATACAAGGCCTGTCTGGAAAAAGTCCAGCCATTGTTAATATAACTAGAATGGTCTGTGCAACATTTATGTAACCTGGCAGCCAAAGAGAGTAGACTGAAATGCACATGGGTGAACAATGATGACTTCGCTGTACTAGTCCGTGGGGGCGGTAGATGCCATTGAGTGAGCATGTGTACTGTGTAGCTGTCACATTCAAAATGACTGAGAGGGTAGAGCAACAAATCTGCTTCAAATTTTGCATTAAGCTTGAACATTCCTCTGCAGAAACTATTTGGATAATTCAGAAGGCCGCAGCTATGGACAACTGGTGATTGGCAGCTTCATTACAACAACATACCTGCTCATACATCACATCTCGTGCAGAGATTTGTGGTGAAACATCAAATCGCCCAGGTGACTCAGTCCCTCTACAGCCCAGATCTCATGCCCTGTGACTTCTGGCTTTTCCCCAAACTAAAATCACCTTTGAAAGGGAAGAGCTTTCAGACCATCAGTGAGATTCAGGAAAATATGACAGGTGAGATGATGGTGACTGGGAGAACTGTGTGAGGTTCCAAGGTACCCACTTTGAAGGGGACTGAGGCATCATTGTCCCATGTACAATGTTCTTATATCTTGTATCTTCTTCAATAAATGTCTCTGTTTTTTTTTATTACATGGCTGGATACATTCTGAACAGAGTTTGTATGCTTACATTTCTCTTCACTAAGAACATAGGAGTTACATAGCTGGGTCATATGATATGAATATGTTTAATTTTTTTCAGAAGCTGCCAAACTGCTCTTCAAAGTGATTATACTATTTTAGATTCCCATCAATAGTGTCTAAGAATTCCAATTGGTCCACATACTTGCCCACACTTGGTAAGGGTAGTCTTTTTAACTTCAGCCATTCTAATGAGTATACAGAGGTATCACACTGTAGTTTTCATTCATATTGCCCTAATGACTATTTATGTTGAACATATTTTCATGTGCATATTTGCCATTCATATATCTTCCTAGGTGAATTGTCTGTTCAAATCTTTGGCCTATTTGTAAATTGGGTTACTTTGTTTCTTATTATTGAACTTGAGTATTCTTTATATATGCTGAATGCATATATAAAGATGCAAGCCTGCTATCAGGTATGTAACTTGCAAATATTATTTCCCAACCAGTGGCTTGCCTTTTCATTCTCTTATGAATATCTTATGAAAATAAGTTCTTAATTTTGAAGATGTCAATTTTCCTCTTTGGGAGACCATGCTTTTGGTGTCATACCTAAAAAATCTTTGTCTAACACAAATATCAAAATATTAAGAGATAAGTGAGGCTATATCCCAGCACATAGAGCAGAAAAAGAAAAAAAAATAGAAGAGAACATAAAATAGATACAATGTATTAATCCAAAATGTTCACCATCTGACTACCAGAAGTTCCAGAGAAAGGATGAAATATTCACAGAGAAGGAAATTAGTAAAGAAATAATATATTGATTCCATTTATATAAAAGAAAAAGCAGACAGCATGAATCTTCCTGTTAGACATCAGGATAGTGGTTACATTGGCAGTGTGATTAGATGAGAGCAGGAGGAAGGTTTCTGGGGGGCTAGAATCATGCCATTTCTTGTTTTTAGTGTTGGTTATAAGACTACTTTTAGCTTGTGAAAAAATATTTAGTGTACTCTTACGACTTGTTCCTTTTTCTCTAAGTAGTTTATATATGAGGTCTGTCCAGAAGGTATCCAGCCATGTAATAGGAAAAATAGAAACATTTATTGAAGAAAATGCAAGATATAAGAAATACTGTACACAGGAGAATGATGCCTCAGTGCCCTTCAAAGTAAGCATCTTGGGACCTCACTGAGTCCTCCCAGTTGTCAACAGCTGCCCTGTCGTATTTTCCTGAATCCCATCAACTGTCTGAAATCGCTTCTCTTTCAAAGGTAATTTTAGTTTGGGGAAAACCTGGTTGCAGGACACAAAATCTGGGCTGTGGGGAGTTGTCACCTGGATGATTTGATGTTTCACCAGAAACTCTGCACGGGATGTGATGCATGAGTGGGCACGTTGTGGTACTGAAGCTGCCAATCACCATTGCCCATAGATGCAGCCTTCTGAATCATCCAAATAGTTTCTGCAGAGAAATGTTCAAGCTTAATGCAAAATTTGAAGCAGATTTGTTGCTCTACCCTCTCAGTCATTTTGGATGTGACAGCCACATGGTACACGTGCTCATTCAACAGCATCTACTGTCCCCTGACTAGATAGTGAAGTCGTCATTGTTCACACATGCACATTCCAGTCCACTCTCCTTGGCTGCCAGGTTATGTCAATGTCATGCAAACCATTCTTGGTATATTAACAATGGCTGGACTTTTTCTGGACAGATCTCGTATACATAAAAATTTTAAAATAGAACAAAATGAAGAAATGTGAACAAAATATGCAGCATTGAAAGGAGATAAAACTTGAACAGAATTTTTCAAAGGCCAAAAGAAAAAATCTACAACAAGAAATGCTGTATCATTTCTAAAATTTCCTAACACCAATGATAAAGAGATCATCTCAAAAGTTAGCAAATAGGGGGGAAAAAAGAGAAGCTACAAATGGATAAGAAAAAGAACATCATCAAACATCTCACCATCAGTAATAAATATCCTGAAGCTGTTTGTTAATTTAGCATTTGCAACCCCAGAGAATGCTTTATGAACAACCCACACATTTCTGAAAATATTGGAACAATATACTCTCCATAACATTTTTCTCTTTTGGAGGATTCTTCTGTCTTCCTATATGATAAGAGCTTACTATTTTTCCAGATTCTCATTATTGACCCTTCTCCATATAATGGGCTATTATCAACCTGATTCTAAAGGGTAAGTTCTGCCCAGAGAGAGCATTTTCTTTCGAATGACACCTTTGGTGTGATTTCTTTATCTTCCCCTTACCTACTTCATTCAGCTGCTAGAATGATCCTTTGCCAACTCAGTACTGTTCTATTACTCCCCTGGTTGGAAAGCTCTTGTAGCTCCCAGTTGTTTCCAGAGGCTGGGCTGTGAGGGGCGAGCAGCTTGCCTAGGCCCAGTGGTCTATCAGGGACCAGGCGTCTGCTATGAGAAATAAATGGTCAGCTGTAGCAGCAGCTGTAGAAGTCACATGACAAAGAGGCAAAAAAGGGTTCAACTTCCAATTGCATCACTGTAACAAACTCTCAACTTTGGATAAAGCCCCTCCAATATTGTGGACCTTAATTTCCTCACCTGCAAAAAGATTAAGTTAGGTTAGGCAGGAATGGTCTCCTCCAACTTCAAGATTCCATGACCACATAGCTTTCTTCAAAGCTTTGAAGTTGAGCATTAACATGTACACACATCTTTTTCCTCTGAGCATCTTCTGGTCTCCTCTTGCTTCCAGATTCAAAATGAAGAGGTTATTTTTTTTCCAGCCAGAATCTTATGATTTTCCACTTGCGAAGGGAGATCAGTAGAATCAAAGGAACAATTAAAATCTAGTATTATCTTCTTCTAAATGAACTTATTTCTGGCCACCCTTGTCTCCTCTAGCTTGTATTGACTTTTCCAATTTGGTTTCTCCCATCTCTTCCTCCCTCTTCTACAATTTGCTCTGTTCAGCTTCCGTCTTTCCATTTCTCTTTCCAGTTGTTCCCTCTCCCCTTTCCACCTTCTTACTTCTTTCCCTCTTTCTTCTCTCAGTTTCCCTCTTCTGTTGACAAACATTGCCTGCCTCTGCCCTGAGGACAGGCATTATTTTGCAGTCTGGGAAAACCATTAGTCTATCAGGAGTTTTCTTCCAAGTTTAACACAATCTAGGTTGCTGTGATGCAGAACAGGGATTCCTAAAGGAGTCAAAAAGGCATTTTTTTTTTCTCCAGGCAACAGAAATAAGAGTGCTGGCAGGAAATGACCACAACCTTTGCCCTCTAATTTAACAGAATCCTTAACCAAACCTTTTTAGTCATCCAGAGGGAATGACCAACCCGTGTAAGTTTGCAGCGAAATATCTGACTGAAATACTCTGCAAACTTGCAAAAAATCCCATTTCTTTGGTGCCATGTAAGGTGGTATCTAACAAAGAGAAGAAAGAACCAGTCATTGTCTATGTTAAGAAAAGTTATCAACAGAAGCTCATGGCTGGTTTGAACTGTGTGTAGATGGCAATCACCGGAAGGCTGAGGCTGCAGGTCCCTCAAACCTCTGCTCCTGCCTCCCTTTGACCCTTAGCAAGTAGCTTTTCTCTTCAGTGAGAGATGAAAAGGGAAAAAGGGGGGAGGAACTGAATGCAAAGGCAGAAAGGGGAAAAAATGCCGCCAGAGTGGGAGCTAACAGAAGGTGGCAAAAAGTGAAAAACTTTCGAAGGGAGATACTATTCTACTGGCTTTACAAAAGATATTTTTCAACATATGCTTGCTGAAAATGCAGACCTGGTTGCATGTCAGTCAATGTAATTCCCAAGGCTCTGCTTTCATTGAACACAATTTCTTTTTCTTTGGTCCCTGCATCTGCAGTGGCACCGCTTTTGGTTTGGGGCATTTCATCCATTTGTGACCTTTCTTTCCTGACACCATGCTTACAGGCAAGTGTTCATGCCAGTTAACCTTCTCTGTTTTCCCCGCGTGACCTTATGAATTTCCACTAGGAAAAATACAAAATCGCCAATTTGTTTTTTCATTACCCAGAGGATAAACACAAAGTGGGGAAGCCTTTTATCTTGCCACACCGGCAAACCTCCTCATTACTCAGCATCGAACAAACATTTGCTAAGAGTTAATAAATCCAGTGTGTGGCTTTGGCTTTCTTTGTGCAGGGAATGGCTTACCATCCATGGCAATCTCTCATTAAGGAAAGAGAAATAGAACATGCTCATATTTTATTCATGGTCTCAGAATCCCAAGAAAAAAGAATCCAAAAATTTATAGACACAGAGAAACCCAAAACAAAAAAGGCTCCCACCTTCTAATTACAAATGACACTTTCTGACTCCCTGTCCCTGGGAGGAGATGCTGATCCACATACACAGTGGTCGCACCATTGTCGCTATTTCAGCCTGCCAGTCTGATTGCTCAGTGGTGACCTTTCACCACGTCCCCCACAGTTAAAAGGAACCAAGGTGTGTTAAAGCATAGCCATGAGTAAGTCCAATGGGCAATGCCTTTTATAGTTGTCAATCATGAATATCCTCTCAAGACTGTTTACACTTCCTTTTCCAGCCTTTCTCTGCAGAGGTGTCCAGGCAGAATCTACACTAAAGGCATCAGCATAGCCAGTGCAGCAAGTTTTAATTTATCAATGATTCCTATTCCTGCTAGCCTAGAAAGGCTCTGGTGATTTATTGGACTTGAGCAGAACCCTCATCCATTATAGTTTGTCTTAACTTAATCAAAGGTATCCTCTCCCTTCCGAACGTCTCACCTACAAACTCTGCGGTCACCATGATAAATGTGCCCGCTTGACTTCTTTTTCTGATTACTATGAATGAAGCATCACAAGCAACTTGATACATTCTGTTAATTCTGTAGCTTCAGTGCTGAGATGGCTGGAGTTATGCTGTATAGAATTAGCTATGTGGGGAGCTAGAAGGTGATTATTCTGGGGTTTTGATTGAGTAACGTAATTGATGACTAGGAGTAGAACACAATTCACAGGGGTTTCTCGGTTGTTAAAGACCAAGAAAGTAAAGCAGTTTCCTTGTTTGTTAAGGGAGACCTTCCTATCCCTTTACCAACAACAGTACACATTCCCCTCATCCAATACACACACACACATTCCATACGACAGCCACATCTTGGGCAGAAAGTATGACTGACTTAGAACAGTCTTTAATCTATGCCTTCCCTGAATTTAGTGGTGATACCAAGATGACAAGGATGTATTTGAACCAATGAGAACCCAAGGAAATAAAAGATGTGTTTTAAAAATATTTGTGTAAAGTATAGATAAAAGAAAACAATCATGGCATATTCAGGCATTTTTCTGTATGACAGAAACTTCCTTTTTTTGTTTGTTTTTAAGTGACTTAGGTAAATGTTTAAGACATTGCAGTGTTGTTTACAATCACCAAGATGTGGACACAGCCCAAGTGTCCATCAGGAGATGAGTGGATAAAACAACTATGGGACATTTACACAAAGGAATACTACTCTGCTGTAAAAAAGAAGAAAATTTTACCCTTTGTGACAGTGTGGATAGACATGGAGAACATTATGGTAAGTGAAATAGGCCAGTCAGAGAAAGACAAATACTATATGATTTCACTCATACGTGGAATCTAATGAACAAACTGAACTAATAAGGAAAATGGGACAGGCTCATAGAGAGCAGGATAACCACTAGCACAAGGGGAGGTTAGAGGGTAGAGGGACTGAGCAAAAGGAAAAAAGACTCATGGACATGGACAGCAGTGTGGTGGTTGCTGGGGTGAGGGAAGTATAAAAGGACTAAATGATAATGAAAAAAATACAATAAAGGTAAATAAATAAATTCTAAGATTAAAAAAATAATCTCTAGACTTTGCCAGCAATGCACTCTTGATAGACAATAGTTTGAAATGATGATCATGAACTTAAAGTGTTCTTCTTTCACTAATTCACTTATATTCTTTTTTTTGTAGATTCTGATGTCCTCCAAAAAAGTGACTATTAAATGCATCATTGCAACCCCGCATTTAGGCAGTGCTTCATCTGCACAAGATATTCATAAAATGCAAAGGTTCACCTGAATTGTTCACATTTCAGATGAGACCCCAATTATTGTTTGTAGTCTAGTACATCTAACATAACTCCAAGGATAAACATGAAATGATAAAGCCTCCAGTTAACTTCTTCAGTTTTAAATCATAGCCTTGTTAAAGAGGAACCTTCTTCTGAATCTCACTGGCCAACACCACGCCTTGACCCGGTCAACCTATAGCATTCGGAACAGCCCAGAAAGCCAATATATAATCCTCTTCTATTGTTTGTAGCAAATATATTTTATTCTGTTGAATCCATCAAAGCAGAGTGTCTCTGCAGTCCAGTATTAAGGAGAAACCCTGCAGAGAAAGTAGGGGTCATTGAAGTTGAGTTTAGATAGGGGGTCAGCAAACACAGTTCAGTCAACCCTGCCTCGAGCCTGTTCTTGTACAGCTCATGAGCTAAACATGGTTGTGATGTTTTTTTAAAGAATTTTAAAAACAGTAAAGAAGGTTGTATGTTGTCAACAAGCCTAAAATAGTTACAAAACATTTGCCAAAAGAGTTTGCTGACTCCTGATTTAGGCACTATTAGACAGCCAACATTTGAAATTGAGTAAAAGAAGTAAAATCAAGGATGATTTATGTATGTTAATCAGACAACAATGTGGAGAAAAATTTGTACTAATAGGTATAGTAGAAAATAAGTTAATGAAAAGAAGTGAGAAAATGAATGCATCCTCTTCTCCGGCAGTATATAAACTTCTTAAAGGTAAGGGAT
>VMDR010037970.1:0-10096 GCA_007922815.1 Macrotus californicus | reverse complement strand
TTCAATGTTAAGCTTCTTCTCAGCATATAATTTAAAAATTTTGCATTTCATACATCATTGATATTTAGTAACTGGGCACCCGTAGTAGAACATAATGGGCTATTTTGATTGGTCAGGCGACTTTTCTGAGACATGTCTCTAGGTAACACACTGTACTGGTCTGTATATATTTTGAATATCAGCTCTTCAAATAATGCATAATGAATAGATCCATAAAGGTACTTTTACTGTATAAAAATATCAATATGTCAAGTAACCATCTAATTTCCAGTTTGCATTTGTTGAGTGCTGTTTCAAACAGAAACTGTGCTAAATCCTTTTTGTTTGTTAATTATTTAAATATTTATAGCTACTCCATGCTGCTATAACTAACCCTTTTGTGGGAAAGCAGAAGTACCAGAGACCAATTACATTTTACACAATTATATGGACAATAAACTTAACATTGAAATCCTAATCCACCACTGTTTGATTTCAGAACCACAAAGTTTTAATCCTAACCTCCACTGATTTTAGAAATATAAAATGCATCTTCCTTCTTTAAAGTAAAATATAGTTAGTCCAATTCAGAATATTGTTAATTGTTCTTGGCTCTTGGAAGATTTCTAAACCATTTAATAGTGATTGATATAATTCATTGAAAACAATTCTATGCTATTATTCTGATCTAGAACTCCAAAATGATTACTGTCTTCCTCCATAAATATATTCGAGAAGAGACAGCAAATTGCTATTATTTTTGTGAGCTAAGGAAATGAAGAAATCACTGAACCAGAAGGAGTTGCAGTTCTGTTACCTACATGACTTTGCCTGTGTACAAATCTGTATTTTAAAGTAATTTTTGTTTTGTTCTTCATGCTGGCAGTTACAGAAAATTTAAATGAGATTAAACATAAATTGCTTTGGGACTTCTAATACAAAACTCTATGGATAAGGTGATGGCAAAGGCTTGATGTTAGTTTCAGAAATAATCGTTGTGGAGTGTGAAAGCCTGATTTATTTTTATATTAATTAGAATGGCCAGTCCATGTACTGCTTAAACACATTGCATACTCATATATATGGTTTTGTACTATCTACAGTTTCAGGCATCCACTCAGGGTCTTGGAAAGTATCTCCCATAAATAAGTGTTAATTTTCTGAGTTTTGGTTTTATGGTATAGATGTTGTTATTAAGCAGAATAAAATGTCATAAATATTTAACAGTGAAAACATATGCATATATTGATATAAATAATAGTGATAAAATCTGAATTTAAAATCCTATATTTCATGAAAAATTTGGAAAGTGGTGAGGAGGGGAGTAAAAACGTGCATTTTCCTGCCTTATATGACTGGGTGGTCAGGGGGAGAGAGAGAGAAAGCCAGCTTTTTTTCCCCCTTCATATGCAAACTAGAGGAAAGTAGGCTCAAGCATTGTGGTATAAATTAATAACATTTAGTTGTTCCAAATCTTATGTTCCAAAGTAGAAAATAGGAAAGATGCATTTCACATTTAAAAAGCAAAAAAAGTTTACATCACTTATAAAAATTTACAAAATGAATATAAATAGCATAATAGCAAATACTTATCTGACCACTGTTGGAAAATAACTCTCTAATCATAAAAGGAAAGGTAGTTTATAATTCTACTTAGAAAGTAGAAATTCATGTGAGAGGGTGGCTCCCATCCTAGTAACAAGAAAAAGACAGATAATTTAAATGTATAATTTCCTCAAGCCTATTAAGCAACCGAGTCACAAGACAACCAATTGAATTTGAAACAAAGACAGGCCTCTCAGAGAAAGGACAGGACACGAGAGAAATGTCTGGCTTCTTGGAGAGCATGGAAGAAGAGGTGGCAGTCATAAAAGGCAGTATGATTTCACTGTTGGGAATGGGTCTAAAAATACCATTTAATAAATGCTGTTAATGTATACAAGTTCCGTAAGAAAACCGCTAAAAGCCAAGGAAATTGGAGAGAATTCATGGAGGATGTGACATTTTGAAAGGTCAGGATTCAGTTTCTGTCCAGCCAGTTTAAACAGGAATAACCTTGATACTGTATACTTAAGTCTCATCCTAAACAGGAGAGCTGAAGAAGCAAGTCGGGCTTTTAGGAACGGCCCCAGAGCCACACCCCAGACTGAGACAGAGGAACTGTGTCTTCTTCCACGGTCAGGACTCTGCCTAACTGGAAAGCTTTAGCGACAGCTGCGGGAACTAGAACTGAGAAGCAGATAGGAATCAACTATGAGAGCAGCCAGCAACAGAACAGTGACATGCCTGCCATCATCCATACCAGCAGATCGGCTGCCCCATACCTGTGACAGCCATGACGCCAATAACTATGCATTGCAACTGCTGCTAATTTTATCCCAGGGAAAGTAATTCTACCCAGATCTCATTTGCTGGTGAAAACAGAAAAAGGAAAAGAAAATCTGTCTTCTTTCTGACATTCAAATTTGGAGTGCATCTGACGGGGAGATTGTGAATTCCTTCTAGCCACAACCCAGGCTGCAGAAGAGGCTAGAAAATGCAGTTGTTAGCTTCTCAGTCTTTGTGGAGGGGGCCTTCTTCCATTAGAAGCCCTTGGAATGAATGCCTAACACCCTTTCACCACAGACACTCTCATTAGGTTTGCACTGGGCCTTGCTAGGAATGCTCCAGGAGGGGCAATTGGAAGGAGGTCATAGGCAGAGGTGGCAATGATTGCAAGAGTAAAAAAGGAAAGTAAATACAAACAAATTGGAGTTTATTTCGAGAACCATGAGTAGGTTGGGTGACTGAAAAATGTTCAGGTGGATGGTTGCGTTGCAGAATGGAAAGACTTTGAGTACCATTTTGTAGTGATTGTGTTTTGTTTTGGGAGAAATGGGGAGCTGACAAAAGTCTTTAATACTAAAAGAGTGCTTAATTCTGCTTTAAAAAAAAACAAAACCTCAATTAGGATGACACTGAGATGAAAGGAATTTTAGTGGTTTTTACTGTGCTTCTTGCAGGGATCGTGATGTACTAGTGTATATTTTAGCTCCCCAGCATGAAATGTAACTTTAGTGTAGAAACAAAGTCAAGCATATGTCTGTTCCTGTCCTGAATGTCATAATGACTGAGATACAATTTTAAAAACAACAACAAAAGCCTAAAAGCTGAATGTAAGCTTACCCAATATGGTGTATATATATTTAGCTCTCTCTGTATTAAATGAGCTCAGAAAAGAGAATCATAAACCGGTTAGAAAAATTCCTTAGCATAACAAATTTGGGAATTTTTTAGTGTAACCCATTCTCATGGTTTACTGCAAAAGGCTCAGATTTTGTAAACTAATGTGCATGTCAATGATGTATTACGTGTGGTTTTCCACAATTATTTGACAAGAGACATATATTTTCCTATAGCACTATGAAGGACTAGGGTTTCATGGAACAGATTTAAGATATACTGACTTAAAATCACTGAATTTCTCAATTATTTCCAGACTCCTTGGGAAATAATATGTTTTTAAAATTTGGGTTAAGTTATCATTTAATTTATCTTTGGAATTTTGTATTCATTTTTAATGTGCTTCTCTTGAGCATATACCAACTAGGCAGTTCTTAATTTAACTTGGCAGCTGGAAGGGAAAGATAGCATGTACAATTAAATTTATAGATTATTTTTAAAACATCTTTTACCCGTTTTCTTTACATCTCCTTATATAACAAACATCTTTTTCTAAGAAGTGAAAAAACATAAAATTTGCTGCATCTTCTCTCCTTTCTTATGCTTACCTACTAGGATTAAAAAAAAAAGTGCTATAAATGGCTGAAAGCTAGGATATTGGAAAAATGAAACAAAAGTCTGAAAACCCATAGGTAGAATTTGATCCTGAGTATTTCAGATTACTAAGAATGCTAATTTAAATATAGGGAAAATACAATAGCAGATGCCAAAACAAAATTGCTGAGGGAGAACTCTACAAAAATAAACAAGGAAGAAAGACTTTGATCAAGGTAATAACAACAGGGTGAAGAGGCTTGAACTCAGTCTGAGCAAAACGCTACTTGAAATGTGGGGCTGGAGAGCTTTTAAAAGCTGCGCTGGGTAATCATAGGACCTCTCTTTTGATAATTGGCTTTCCTCTGAGGAAAAGTAAACTGTTCTTATTTTTATAACTGGAGGTAGTTTTACAACTTGGAGCAATCAATTCTGCCAGAGTTAGGGTTCTGTCCTCCCACAAAAACTGGGAGTCGGGGTTCTATCTTCCATGCTGATTACATTTCAAAGGAATGTCTCCCAGGTCTTTGAGAAAGACATGACCAGGTTGTAAAACTTGCAAGAAGCCTTTTAAAAGATTTACATCTGAAGGGACAGTGAAAAGATTTGCAATTAAATGTTTTCCAAAGTAAATTGTCTAAGGAAAGGGTGGTCAGGGTTCACAGTCAGGAAGGAGCCTGTCTAAAGTTTCTCCAAACTGAGGAACAGATTAGGCTGTCTCGCACATGAGCATAACCACAGGGCATGAGCGTGAAATTTTCTGGACACTTCCACAATGTTAAGTTTGCAATGTATGCATTGGCAAATATACAGGTCAGGAGATCATCTCTTCTCAGGGACTGGACTAATTCAGTATTTTTATTGTATCTCTGTTTCCAAAGACTTTGTTCACTGAAAAGCAGAGCAAGATGGGCCATACTTTTTATGCCTTTTCTCTGAAATTGCTCTCTGAAAAAAAATTTTAAAAATCTCAGAATTATTATAATCTTAAAATTCTGACTGCAAAGGAAAAGAGCTACACAATAATACTTAACACTTCATATTTTAAGTTACCTAATAATGTGATCATAGTAGAAAATATATAGAGAATGTATTTCTTTCCATTCTGCTATTTATGCTAGTTTCCTAATTTTCCCAAACCTAATTGTCCAGTAGCTATAAATAAGGTCCCATTTCATGGCTTTTCACATCTTCTTTATTGGTCCTATCCAGCCTGAATACTGTGGGGAAGGTTAAGGGTTTTCTGGTATGTGTTCATGTACAAGTCTGGTCAGCCATCTTGTGACTTTTTTTTATTTTTTTTTACAACTTATGCCATGGAGTTTACTTTCACTTCACCTGGGTTTTGCTATACCCTCAAGGCTGTTCAATTGCTGGGTGATGGTCCTATTTCATCAGCACTGTGGACTTAACCAGGATTCTTAATAATGCGCCGATGTTCTCAACATGATGTTTCCAACAAACCAGTATTTGTGATCCTTTCTTCTTTTTACATAAAATCATTTTATGCTGTATGTACTCTTTTGTGTGATAGAGTTATGAGTTAACACTTTCCTGTATTTTGAGTGGGACTTATTAGGACCCACAGGGAATTCCACGATGGAGTGATATTATATCCACTACACTCTTCAGTATTCTTTTCCTTTGTCTTTCCTTGATGCTTTAAGAATGTGTTATGCTGGTCACATCTAGATCTCTTTTTTGGAGGATGAGTTCTTTCAGGAGTCTCATTAGAAACTCTAGCACACAGATTTCTGATTCAACAAGCCCACACATTTTCTTGACATACTTTGACACATCTAATTTCCAGTTGAGGTTTAATATGGAGTCTATAGTACATTGTCTTTGGAGGTATAGGTTCTTTTGCTTGCTCACTTTTTCTATTTCTGTATTAAGTTCCACTAATACAAGTGTATGTGGTCCCCAATGCAATTATTTTAAGTAGGCATGCAAGTTTCAGATTTACTTTATATAAATATGAACACAATTTTCAGAAATATTTAGAACATTGCTATATTTTACAACTTACAAGAATGTCACGGCCCAAATACTACTCACCTGCATTTACAAATTGCCATTTTGTTATTTCTTTCAAGAAAATCCCTATCTTATGTCAGTCTAAGATATATATACACACATATGAAAAACATAAAAGAATAAGAATTTGTCTTCCATGTACAAGGTCTGTCCAGCTATGTACTAAAAAATACATTTGTTGAAGAAGGTACAAGATACAAGAAGCATTATACATAGGACAATGATTCCTCAAAGTCCCCTTCACACTAGGTACCTTGGAACCTCACACAGTTCTCCCAGTCTCCATCAGCTGCTCCATTGTGTTTTCCTGAATTTCATCAAATATCTAAAATCTCTTCCCTTTCAAAGGTGACTTTAATTTTGGGAAAAGCCAGAAGCCACAAGGCGCCAAATCTGGGCTGTAGGGGACTGAGTCACCTGGGTGATTTGATGTTTTGCCAAAAAACTGCACAAGACGTGATGTATGAGTGGGCATGTTGTCATGATAAAGCTGTCGATCACTAGTTGCCCATAGCTGTGGCCTTCAGAATCATCTGAAGAGTTTCCATGGAGGAATGTTCAAACTTAACACAAAATTCAATGCAGATTTGTTGCTGTATTCATTTTGAATGCAACAGCCGCATGGTACACATGCTCACTCAGCAGCATCTACCACCCCCACTGAGTAGTACACTGAAGTCATCATTGTTCTCACATGTGCATTCCAGTCCACTGGCCTTGGCTGCAAGGTTGCATTGATGTCATGCAAACTGTTCTTTTTATGTTAACAATGGTTGGACTCTCTATTGCTTCTTTTTGTCTTATTGTTTTCATAAGTGTTTTTATGAATATAATAAAATTTTACATTTATTTATAATTAACTGTGGCAACTTCTTCACTTCATATGTTGGCTCTTTTTACAGAAACAGTCACTTAATATTTGAAGACAAAATATAAAATTGTTTTACTTTTTCCAAAATAGAAATTCCTAGGAAGGGGACAAGATAGTGAAAAAATGTCAGATTCAAGAATCCTGGCTCCACTTTTTATTTTGTCACTCTGTAACCATGGACCAACTGCTCGACGGCTGTGAATCTGTTTCTTAATCTGTAAAATGCAGCATAACTTCTTGAATGGGTTGTTGCCAGAATCAAATAGCATAATAATTAAGCCTGGCTGTTGATGTGCCTGGGACTTACTGAGCACTTACAGCAATGACTGTATTCCCTTATCACTCTAGTTAGGCTATAACAAATCAGACTGGCATTAAGTAAAGTTAAGAAAACTGGTAAAATTTCAATTAGGATGGCTTTACCACATTTAAGACCTCTGTCCAACACCTTTCATATATAAATTTTGAATAAAACACTACCTTCTGTCTTATGTTTGTTATCTTCTTATCTAATGTCTTCTGCTATAGTATGAAATCCTGGATAATGTTAATCAATGGTCTTTGGTGTCAATTCAATGCCAGCAAGCATCTCAATTTGGAATGCAGTGAAGAAGGAAACTTTATTCAGTGCAGATAGCTCAATCGTGATGTAATATGGATGTGAGAACAGCTCAGCTGTGAAACAGCTAAATAGTGTGTACCTCAATTACGTAGCAGCGGGCAGTGAGGAAGCCCTTTGGCAAGGTGGTCCTGGTCCCAGGCCCTTCTATGGCTAGACAGCTCTGCCTGCTCCACTCTACCACTGTGCTCCACCTGCTCTTCTCTGCTCTGGTTGGATGAGAAATCTTTGATGTTTAATCTTCAGTGTTCCAGCTCCAGCCAGGAAAGCAGTCTTCAAAGGAAAGGAAAAGTGTGCACTCTGAGCTATAAGGGGGCTCACTTATATAGACAGAAGTCCCCACCCCTGGTTCCTGATTGGTCTGTCTTCATGCAATGAGAACTCCAAATCCTCACAGTTTGGTTCAAAAAGCGCTGTCTCGACTTGTCTGAATAGAGCTGCTCTGATTGGTTGGTGAAGATGCTAATGGGGATAAAGCTATGCAGCTCTATTTTGGTGGAGAAAGACTCAGTCTTAATGGTAACAATCAATTCCAGGGACGCCTTTTTAAGGGCTGGCTCTGAGGTCAGAAACACACAGTGCAGGCAGGCAGTTCAGTGCAGGAGACAGACATTTCAATGCAGGCTTCTCCCTGAAGTGCGGTTTGCATGAGAGGTGCTCTTTTAGCAATGGCTGCTAGGCTCTGCTTTTCAATTTAAGCCCAGTTAGCCACCAGGAGTCCTTCTTCTTAGGTATCTTCTTTCTCAGGGTCCACGATGGTCATAAATATATCAGGATTATCTTTGTTCTAAAAGGTAACCTTGGAAAGGGCTTTGCCCAAAGTATGTTCTTAATAAGTAATTTTTACATTTTTAATTTGTGGATGTATCTAAGTTCACAGAGATTTCTCACAATAATATTTTTAAAACAATAAAAGTATGCCTTATTTTTAGAGTTTATCCAGGAACAATTGATGATATTCACCTTTAAAAGATATTCTCAAGTTTTGTTTTCCTTAAATTAGCTTTTAATTGAGAGTATTTTTAAATGCTTGCAAAACATAAATCTCATTTCTTTCTGAATACCCAGGAGTCTCTTAAATATATTGCTTCTGTTGTAAGGGACAACCAAGATAAATTATATTGTATTATTATGCATGACAGAGCAACAGAGCACCACTGGGCCCGATTCACTCAATTTCTACATGTCTTTTATGAGCTTTCCCACATAGAAGCAGGGGATTTAAGTACTCAGAAAGAAGTATGTATCCCAATCATATAAATTCTCTATCATTTTAAAGTGGAATATGGGCTTTGCCACATTCAGCCTCATCAACCATGTGTCTCGAGGGTGAATAAATCACCGAGGAGATCAAGTTGGCAATATTTTCACTCCACTAAGTAATAGCACTCACAGGGAAAAAAAACGCTACAAAGTTTCCAACTATGCCAGATGCATATTAAAACATTTAGGAGAAATCATAAGCAGTGACTCCCTTAAGCCTCATTTTACTTCAATTTAGCCAAACTAGAAATCTTTTTCTGAAAAACAGGCAGTCAGATCTAAAAAGACATGGGAATCAAGACTTTGGGTTTCATTCTCAACCCTCCTCCTGATTTAGGTCATTTTAGCCAGTTTTTTTTAATGACTCTGTGCCCTTTATATCCCTGCTAGGAGGCCAGGATTGAGAATTGGACATCTTCCAAAGTGAGCAGGGAAAAAATGGAGAAGAAAGTAGGTTTTAGTTTCCTGTGTAACTAGTCACTGACAGCCCTGGCTGGGTGGTTCAGTTGGTTGGAGAACCATCCTGTACAGCAGCAGGTTGCACATTAGATGCCTGATCAGGGCACCTACTTAGGTTGCAGGTTCAATTCCCAGTTGGGGTGTCTATGGGAGGCAATGGATCAATGTTTCTCTCTCACACTGATATCTCTTTCTCTTTTCCCCTTCCTCTCTCTCTAAAATCAATAAAATATATCCTTGGCTGAGGATTTATTTATTTAATTAGGAAAAAAGTCACTGACTGATAACAACAGGAATCATACAGAAATTTAGATCTCTTGGGCTGACATCTCAAGGATGACGGAATGCAGTATCTTGGACACAAGAATCTGAACATGCATTAGGAAGGGTATGGTCACTAAAACTGGCATAGTCGATTATCTGAAAGGCTCCATTATTATTTCAGTTTCTTCTTATGCATTGACCATACCCATACAATCTTTCAACAATAGCAACAACAAAAGGTGCTGGGAGAATCTGAAGGAAGGAAGGAAGGAAAAAAATGAGGGTTTTTAAAAATTAGATCTGTTGGTTTCATCATGGCATTTCTTCACAAATAAACATTATACCAGGGTATAAGAAAGAGAGAAGAGAGTATACACTTTTAGTTTGGAGGAAAGTGAGCTGCCTGTGATGTCAGTTCTGAGAAAGCTCTCTTGCCATTGCTTGAGCAGCTGCCACACTTTCAAGAAAGCTACAAAGACTTAGCTGATCATTAGGGGAAGTAACTAATATTTACACTTGACGGCATCATCATCTTTAATTCTAATTACCTATGAGGCAGGTATCATTATTACTCTAATTCTACAGATGAGGAATTAGAGGCTCAGAAAGGTTAAACAATTTCACTTAAATACCAATTACTTTTTTTTTCTCCTATTACCCCCCCCCACCCCAGCCATCCCCACTTCCCACCCTTGACCCTACCCCTCTCTGGATCTGTCCCTATGTCCTTTATACATGTTCCTGAAAACCTTTCCCCTTCTACAACTTGGTTCTCTTGGTAGCACAGATCAAGTTGTTCTGAACTTTATACAATAGCATTTTTAAAATTCATTATATATATATATATA
>VMDR010037969.1:0-10090 GCA_007922815.1 Macrotus californicus | reverse complement strand
CTACTAGAAGGTTAGGGCATGATGACAATGTACATGATATTAACTGGGACTCTCAAGGAAAATGAATCTCATAATCTAATGTTAAATTTATTTCTTCAAACTCAGAGTATACTTTGCTGTTTTCCATTCTCTTTCTGTTTTCCATTTATCATTCGTTTTGACACTGGCTACAATTGCTAAGTATCCTTTTTCCCATTTCTTTTTCTTTTTCACAAATTTAACATAAGTTGAGTCACATTAATTTAGATAGATTTTAGTCACTTTATGATCACTTCTCTTACTTTCTAAGATAATGATAGAAATGTAGTAACTTTACATGGAAGGTTTTTTTTTCTACCTATCCCAAATACTTCAAGGTACTAGAAAGGAAATGAGAAGGTATCAGAACCAGCTACAGAAAAAAGCTATAACTGAACATTTTATCCACTAAGATTCTCATTTATTCCAATATTTTTCTACCCAGACATTCTTTTTACCCTAATTAAAATCATATAGACACTTAGAATATTTTTATTCACTCTATATTTTATTCATTCATTTTAGTTCAATTGTATTTATTAATATTTTATTTATACTCTGTGCTGAATGGAAAATGATAGACAGAAAGTCTTCTATTTCAGGCTTTTTAAAAGTATTTCCAGATGTCTTCAGTTACTAGCAGGACTCAAGTAGGATAGTTGGCCTGGCATTTGCTAATGGTCATAGTAGGATCTCTCAACAGATCATGGTGTGCCGTTAATAAAACAGTGAATATTCAAAGATTTGATTTTGTCTGTGGCTATGCCATTACTAATCACAGGACCTTTAGAGAACTATCTAGCCACTCTAGGCCTCAATTTTCTTGCTTGTAAAATAAATGTAACAGTGTTACTGAACAGTAAGTGGGGTCTTGCTCTCCATCACCATCCTCTAGGCAAACTTCTGGAGGCAGAGGTTTGGTGAAAAAGAAAAGGAGTCTTTATTCAAAAGCTATACAATTTTGGAATAACAGCTTTCCACATTCATTAGTCACTTAAGGCTATCAATTAAAGCTAAAATCCTTAACTCTTAAGTTCCACTATCATTCCCCCTGTTAGTTTTTAATTATTTCTATGGGATTAATTTACAAATTAAAACAGCATAAGATACAAAAGCTACACAATTTTGGAAGAATTTTAGGCTTCTGCCTCAGAGCCTGTCCCCTCTAGAACACCCAAAGGAGAAAAACCCTGCCACCCTCTGCCAGGCCAGCCCAATGGTAGGCTGCACCCAGAGTTTCTTCTCCCATCTAAAATACCATCCTTTGGGAAATGATGGCCCTTGCTGGTGTAGCTCAGTGGATTGAGCAGGACTTTGAAGTAAAGGATTGACAATTCGATTCCCAGTCAGGGCACATGCCTGGGTTGTGGGCCAGGTCCCCTGTAGGGGGCATGTGAAAGGCAACCACACATTGATATTTATCTGCCTCTCTGCCTTCCTCCCTTCCCCTCTCTCTAAAAGTAAATAAAATTTTAAATAATAAAGTAAAATACCATCCTTTGGGAAATAATTGTCCAAGAAACCTCAAGGAATAGAGTTTGAGGTAAATTTTCTGGCCCATAATTCCATACCCTCCAGAGGCATTTAGCTTCTCAGCCAATCTTGTCCTAGACTGTTTAATATTGTCTGGGGCAACCTCCTCCTACGGCCCCTCCCTACTCATCCCCAGTGATCTAATCAGAGCTCTCTGTATCAATAGTTACACTATTGAGATGTTGTGAGAAGTCAAGAAAATAATGCATATCAAACTTTTACACTGATGTTATGCAGAAGGGAGTTAATAAATACATGTGTTTAATTACTCACTCTCCTCAGTATCTCTTAGTACCTACCTAAGTGCAAGGTATTATGATGGCTCTAGAAATAAGAGTTGAATTTAGAATGATGTCTTCCCTCCTGGACTCACAGTCTCATTAAGGAGGCAGAGATCCAATAAATAATTATAAAATCGATCATTTAATTTAGATTTTGATAGATACTAGTAGTTAGCTACTTAGATTAAGAGATTGGAAGCCTACAATATAAAGACTTGGATTGGAGATTATTCAACAAATTATAGTGAATCAGCAATTAGAAGGATGCAAACTATGGATTTATAGAAGATAAAATGTGAGGAAGGAAAAGCATGATGGAAGATTTGTTTGACTCTTAGGTAGAGTATTAATTTACAATTGCTGCTGTGGCAAATTACCACAAACTTAGTGTCTTAAAATAACACAAATTTATCATTTTATAGACCTGTAGGTAGAAGTCTGATAAAGATCTTAGTGGCTAAAATCAAGGTGTTATTAGGACTGTACCCCTTCCTGGAGGTTGCAGGATGGAATCCATTTCTTTGTGTTTTGTAGAGGTTGTGGATTTTCCTTAGTTCCTGGGCTCTTTCCTCCACCTTGAAAGCCAGTAAATAACATAAGACCTAAATCTTCTCCATGTTGTCATCTCTTTGCTTCTCCTTTCTGATTACTCTTTCCACTTTTAAACACCCTTGTGATTATATCGGGGTTACCATTAAAATCCAAATTAATCTCTCAATTTTAAGGTCAGTTGATTAGCAGCCTTAATTCTGTCTGCCAACTTAGTTCCCCATTGCCATGAAAAGTAGCATATATACCGGTTCCACAGATTTAGATGTAGCATCTATGAATGGACATTACTCTTATACTTTAAAAAATCTCTCTGACTATAATCTAAACAGATTCAAGGAAATCCAGAATGTACACGTACTAACTAATTATGAAGCTTCTATATTGTTATACAAAATATGATGGTGGCCTGCTCTAAGGAGTGTTAGTGAAGTGAAGGAAAATGATTAGATTTAAGATGTGCTTAAAAATAATTAGTAATTTTTTGTAATTTATTTTTGAGTGGTTAGTGTTGACAGAAAAGAGGGTGTTGGGTATGAATTCTGGTTTTCTAGCTTAAACCCTGGATGAAGAAAAATTTCTATTACTGAAATATTTACTACTGGAAATAAGTCACATTTTTGAGAGAATATATAAATTCAAATATGCATATACTGAGTTTTACATGTCAATAAGATCAAATGGAAGTGTTATTTGGCAGTAGGATAGGCAAGTCTGGAACCCAGGTAGTTAGGATTGTAAGAGCTCAACATAATGATACCACATCAAATCACAGAATTAATTATGGTCATCTAAGAAGCTAATGAGTTGGGAGTAGAGAAAACATAGATCCTCTAAATATCAAATACTTAAAGCAGGAGCAGAGAAATGTGAAATATGAAAAACTGTTATCAGGTTGCAGAATTATTGGATAAAACCAGGAAATGGAAATTATTTTAAGAGAGAAAAGTCAAGAATATAAAATGTTTCAACATTCAAGGATGGTAAAAACTGAAAAATTGCCTTAGAAAGTATCTTCCTTCAGGCAAATTCTACATAGCACTTTCTGTGAGCCAAATGCATGAATACTAGTTACAAAGAATTGAAAAAGGCAGAAATCCTTATTTAACTCACATGTGAGTGGGAGGAGTTTTATTGAAATGATTAAATCCAACATAGAGTGACAGCTGAGGTGAAGTTTTGCAGATCAGATGTCGTGAGAGTACAGACTAAAGAGGGAGACAGCATGATTTTTGAAATTCAATGAAGTATAGTTGAGATTTAAAAGAGCATAGTTTTTAGACAGAGAATCAACATTGGTAAATATGTAATGGAACTATAACTGATTACATTTGCCAGAAATTAGATTTTTAGGTAGACAGGCATAGAGAATAAATGCTCATACTTAGGTCACAATATGTAGAACTTTATTCTCAAAGCTAAGAAGCTTAAAGTTTGCCTGACATGATGGAGAACAATTGAAACAGACAGATTTTCACAATCGATGTGAAATAGACTTGTCTAGCCGCATGGTGCAGATCACTTTCAGAAGGCCCATCCCAGCAAGGATATGCAGAAGTTTCTTGACATAATTTTGAAACAATAATATGGAGACCTCACAGGAGAAAAAAAAAACATTTAGAAACTTTTACAAGATAAAAATCAGTAGATGTGATGAACTACATTTGGAAACAGAAGGAGAGGTTTAACATGATTCTAAATTTTGGGGAATGGGCAACAAGGTAGAAGATAGTGACATTAAATAAGGAGGGAATTTTTTAAAAAGAGAGTTTGGGTTGTTATGGAGTGAAACAGGAGGCCAGTTAGAGGAAGGTTGACTTGACCGTCCTATGGGGGAGACACAAGTCAGTGGTGTTTGGCAGATGTGGACAGCAGAGTTTGAAGGGAGAGACAGAGCTTAGACATGAATACGCAAGGTGTACTAGAGAAAATATAGAGTAGGAGAAGAAAAGAGGATTGAGTATGGAAACCTTGGTGAATACCAGTGTTCAAATAACTGTTGTAAGGAGATATTAGTGAGGAAGAAAAGAAGCAAAAGGCCAGAGAAAGAAAAAGGAGAAGGATCAGTTAAAAATGGTGCAGAAAAGGGCTACACAATTGAGTTTTATATAGACAGAATGGCTGGCAGTCCTTATAGTGGTATGAGGCAAAAAGAGACAAAAAGAGTTAAAAAAAAATTCTGAAGCATACTCTTTGTCATCTGTCTGGGAGACTGAGTAGAAAAAATGTGACGTGTATTAAATTGACTGTAAAAGAAAACAAACAAAAGCCTACTGGAAACTAATATTAAATATTATTAACTACTAAGTGTTTCAGTTACAATACACAAGCAAGCAAGTTTTCATGAGAACATCAAGTGTACCATTAGCCAACACTCTATAAGAGATACAGGCCCGAGAAATCTGATCAAGTGTTTGCAGTGAGGACGGAAGTAAATGAGCAAAGACGTCAGACTCTTTCACCTTGATCTCAGCAAGACAGTTGACAAACTGTGATATAAGATGCAACTAAGGGGAAATCAAGGATTTTGAATCAATGCTATAACAGGCTAGAAAAGAAGATGAGTGGATACAGAGATTTATAGTAAATGGTGGTAAGTTGGGTTTGAAGGAGGCAAGCAGCAGGATTCCTTTGAGCTCCATGCTATTATACATTCCACTTAATACTCATAAAACAATTGTCAGAGAAGAACCACGATCATTGTTGGCAGTTAGTATGAGCCCTTGCTGGCAGCATCAACAGTTGTGATTGATTGTCCACATTAATTCCAATTCCACCGCGTTTCTGTGCACCAGTTCATCTTAACTTATCATATTGTGCTTTTTACTTTAAATACCACTACAAATCCATAGGATAGCTGAGGCAATAGCTGTTCTAATTTAATAAGGGAGAAGAGAGCACTGCTGTGCTTACAAAGATTATAAAGGGGGCATTTTATGAGGATGGGTATTGTGTCCTGGTAGTTGGCTTCTGGAGAAAGCAAAGGGTTTCAAGTGGAAAGACTGCTTCTCAGAAAGGGAATAAAATAAACACTGGGGAAAGACATAAATAATCATCATTTGATGATTCTTGCCTGTAAAGAACAGTGTGAGTAAAAGCCAAAATGATGGAACCAAGAAAACTGGAGAAGACAGAGTAGAGAATTTCAATGAAGGTTAGTGAAATTCTAAACTTAGACGTTTATATTCTAAAATCAGCATCCTTTCTAATACTTTAAATTTATTTATTGAATTTATATTTTAAGACATTTTTATTATTACTGTATTTTAACATTTAATAAATACACTGTTTGGACATGGTATGAATCAGTATAAATTCTCCCTCAAACCTGTTCCTGCCATGATCTTCCATAAATCTCTAAATGGCATCACATAAACCCAGCTGATTAAATCATGTAGAAGATCTATCCTCATTTTATCTTTTCTACAATTCAATCCAATCACTCCACACATACATTTTTATTCATTTATAAGGTAGCCTATTTTGTACTAGGTACTTTCCTAGATTTGGGAAGTCAGCAATGAAAAAAGCAAATCTCTTCAGTCATATGTTTCTATTGCAGTGAAAGACAAAGAAACAAGCAAAGACACAGACAGACACATAAAAACCCCAAAATGTGACTGGTGCTAATAAACATGATAGATAACTTCTAAAACCTAATCAAGGATATTGTTGATTTGGGGGAGATATGATTTTGATATTGGTGAGTACAGGCCTACTGGCTGAGGTGGTAGTTGAACATGAACCTGTATGCAGTGAGGGGATAAGTCACAGGGATTTCTGAGGTAAGAACTTGACAGACAAATAGGCAGGAGTGTGCATCGTCAGGCCTTTGCGGCTGATTAGGGCTCCAGGGAGACCATGGTGGGAAGTGGCATCATAGAGATATTGGCGGTGGGGTGAGGACCGGGTTAGTTCCTGCAGAACTTTGTGAGGTATGGTAAGGACTTTGGATTTGATGATGAGTGAGAAAAGAAGTCATTAAATGGTTCTGAGCAGAAAAATAACACATTTAAATGATGCCTTTAGAGAACGTTATAGGCTACTGTATGCCAAATGACCTCTTGATGGGTAGGGATAAAAGTAGGGAGTCCAATTTTGACTTCTAGTATAATAGACTTGGTATCTTTTCACGGACATTACATTCAAAGTACATCTCTATTCTTCACATCAAAATAGCTATACCTGCCCCCTCAGTCAAAATAACCATTAACCTCTCACCTGAAATAAAAATCTAATACCTTATAGGAGAGGCACAAAAGAATACGGTTTCTCTGTTTTATTTATTTATTTATTTATTTATTTATTTATTTAGGCAGGGCACATGCAATTTCAATCATTTTCTTGTATAGCACCTCAGCTCCAGTAACCTATGCAACAACCCTCCACCAGATGATGGGAGGGTTTGATGTCACTTGTACATGCCCATGGGGTTTGTAACAGAGGGTAGAGATCCAAAAATTCTGAAAGTGGAAGCAGGCACATCTGCCCCTCCTCCGGCCAAGAGAGAGGTCAAGGCACTTCCCTCTGCAATGTAAACAAAGCCTCTCCTGGGAGAGGGGGCACCTCACCAGTCTGAAAAGTAGGCATGGGACCCTGATGAAAAATAAGACAGTACTTTTTTAGAGACCTCTATCTTTAGGGTTGTTGTTCAATTGTACTTTAACTCAGATGTCAGTGCTCTTTGCTCAGAAAGCCCTGGCCGCTCCGAAATGTGCACTCAGTGAGCTTCGTTTCCTGCTTACATCTTCAATCAAAGACTGTGCTCCTCTGCTTCCCCATCCTTCACTGTGCTCCAGCTACAACTCCATCCTGTCTGAGAGCTTTTGCCATTGCTGTCCCTCTGTAGGAATGTCCTTTCCTGACCTTTCTGAGGCTTTCTCTTTGCTTTCATTTGGAGCTCAGCTCAAAGTCAGCCTGTTATGGAAGCCGTCACTGCTCACCCTACCTAACAACATCCCTCAAAGACCCTCTTTCCAACCATGCTGTATTGAACACTTTCTGAAATTGTCTACTTATGTTTATTTTATGCCAAATCAGTTCAGGTAAGTTATATCCTGAAAGGATTTTACTGTCATATTCATATCTATGTCCCCATCATTTGGAAATATTAACTGTTGTAGAGATCAACTTTAATGTCTGAGTGTCCATTTTGTGTTTGACAATATACCAGAGTCTATATATCAGAGTTTTTTAAAAAATTCTCACCACAATCTTAGTATGTCAGTAGTGATACAACTCTGCAAAAAAAAAAAAAAAAGAATGCTTAAATTAACTCTTCCAAGCTGATTGGTCAAAATGAAAAGTGGGATACTACTTTATTATTTTGCTAGGCAGTGCTCTAAAAAATTCTCAGATATTTGTCTATAGATTTATTTACATCTATGTTGTGTATTATGAATTCTATTATGTCTATATATCTCTCTGTAGAGAGATATAAACAGTATGTGAGATTAAAAAAATAGATGCCTTTAATTTAATTAAATGTGAGCATTTTCCATATCAAAATTATGAAATATCTGAAATAAAATAACTACAGAATATGTCATCATATTTTGTGAAACGTAATTTTACAGACACTTTTACTTAGATATTTGAGTTGTACAAATGTTCATCCACATTGTGTTTAGGTCAATGGCATGCAGAACTGAAATAAATAAAGTTAGCGATGAATTCATGCTCCCAAAAATCTTTTGAATTTTGATTCTTTTTATTTTCATCTACCTTGAGGAAAAGCATCAGTCACAAACATGAACATGCCAATCTGTTTGATGCTTATATTCATCATTTTAATTAATGGTTTGATGTTAAAATTTTATACAGCCTGAGTGTATATCCATATATCTGCCAGCCTTGAGCCAGGGTAGAGGAAAATGCCATTTACTGTGATTGAGAACACAGAACATGGGGTAAAAGCATTAGACTAGGACATGTTAATTTTGAGATGCATTATGGAAGTGAGTATATAGCAAATGCAGCTAGACATATAATTCTGGAGCTCAGGAGAAAATATAGACTAAAATGTATATTTTAATTATATATATTAATTAAATACATGATAAGGCATAAGTAACCAATAAAAATAAAATACTGCTCATGATTAACCATGGAAAATACACAGAATAAAAAGACAATTTCTATTATGGAATATGGAGAACACTAACTTTTGTAGTATAATTAAAGAATAGATACTTTCAATGGAGAATAAGAACAGCAGCCTGAAAAATAGGTAGAGGCGACGAAAGAGTGACTTCGCAAAATAAGGGAATGAACTATTTCAATTATCAGTGGAGTGTCTGATTGTATAAAATACAGTCAAATTAGGTAAGCATTGAAAAACACCTAATGATCTCAGCTGCAGGGAAATCCTCACTGACCTTGATCATAACCATTTCAGTGGAGTGAATGACATAGATGTCAGACCACAAAGAGTTGAGGAGTGAAGGAATAAGAATAGATACAGTAAAGGCCAGTGATTTTTTTTTTCAAAAATTTGCCTGTTAAGAGAGAGACTAGAAGCAGAGGGAGGACTGGAGGTATCAGAAGAAATAGGAACCAAAGAAGAGTTGATGGAATAACTTATATTGAAAAAGGGATTTTCAATTCTAACAGGAAGGCAAAAAAGAAAAACTGAATGAGGTACTGAGAATTAAATACAATGGTAAAACTGTCTGAAAAGCAGAAGGGTGTACATAATAAAGCCTCTGGGCTGGATTCTATTACTCCATAAACTCAGCATATATTATATAAATTTATTTTTGAGCTTCAGTCCCATAAAACCTCAAGACATTTATGTGTGAATAGCTAATAAAAAATCTACATCATATCCTTGTGTAGCTTTTCTCTGAACTTCTGTGTTGTGTAATATAAGAAACATAATCACCTGAAGTCAATAGAAATTGGGTTTCCTCTCTGACTCCAGGGTTTACATTTTTTGTCTTCCATCCTAATATTAAGTTTTATTGATAATTAGAATCATATTAATTACATCATTGGCTCCCAAAACTTTTTACATAAATGATCTGAAAATAAAGAAATGATCTGAAAATAAATAAGTAAATGCTTAGCATATGGTCAGTTGCCACTGTGGCATAAAAGCAGTCATAGACAATACACATTAATGGAGAAGGTCGAGGTCCAATAAGAATACAAAAAAAATCATAGCAGACTGGATTGGCCACTCTTTCCATAGCATTTTGTCAACCCCTGACCTGTATCATGTAATTAAAATGAGATCAAATAAACAGATTCACAGAACAGCGCTTAATACATACCTCTGGAAATAGTGCATATTTTTAATATGTTTTGCACTATTCGGGCTTTTTTAGTCCCTTAGGGTGGGAAAACTGAAGAAGAAAATTAATATTTTAGAGCCAATGTTTTTCAACAGCACATCTGCACTCCTGTTGCAGACGGGTTTCAGGTATGCTGCAAGATACTGCTGTGTGCTCAGTTTTGCTCTCATCACAACAATTGTGTTATTTTTAACAACTACATATCCATCCTCAGCTGCTGTAATTATATATAAAATTGTTTGTGTCTATCGTGCAAAATTTCTGAATTTATTTTGATTGTGATGTATTAAATATTTAAGCATTACTTCAACACCAAAAAACTCTCTCTGGTGACTCCACCAGACAGCAAGAACCCTCTGTTTATGTTGAATCATCACAGTTAGTCTGATCACTTATTCAGTCCTGAGTTGTTTT
>VMDR010037968.1:0-10094 GCA_007922815.1 Macrotus californicus | reverse complement strand
GGGGCCCAGGAGCCATTGCTGAATGAGGAATGAGGCTTCTGGTTGGAACCCAACCTCTGTTCTCCTTTAAAGGTGGCACAGGGATTCTCAGCCGTATTCCTTCCTGCTGCTGGTGGTACAGATGACGGTGGTGACAGCATGGTGGCAGCAGCAAACGTTTGTGTCGGGCACAAAGCTAAACACTTCACACAGATCATTTTACTCCTCATAATCACCCTTTGAAGTGGGCACTGTTATTATTCTCACTTTGTAGATGACAGAACTGTAGAGAGGAGTCTTAGATGAAGGGACTCGCCCCGTGGATGAAGTGATGGCTCAGAAAGACAAAGGCCCGCGCGGCTTCCAGAAATTGCTGTTGGACCACAATACTACCACCTTCCCTGCTTAGGCTAGCTATGGCTCTTGGCGCATGAGACATGCTGGACAAAGCAGCTGGCCAGCCAGAGACCTGGAGCTCAGGCCCCTGCTGCAGCCTCATCACTGGCTTCCTGGCTCTGAGGGAAACACCACGAGCTTAGTTGATAGGAATGAACTCTTTTTGCTCGTCTGAGTCCTATCTCCTTCTCTCTGTACCTTCAGCCTCAGGGGCTCATCACTCTCATTGGTGGCGACTGAATGGCTGTGTCCTATAGGGCTGAATTGTTCAAATATCCCCACACCCAAAGAGTATACGTAACACGCAACAAAAGCATCACATGGCCCAGTTTCTCCAATGTCTTACTAAATCATTCCAAACATCATATGCTTTAGGCATTTTGCTGCTACATTCTGAATCACATTCTTCTCTAATCAACACTCTCACTGGCTCATTTTTTCCATTAGTAAGATGACTGTAGTACAGAGTGAACTATTTATAATGAGCCCCAGCTTAAGCAATGTGGCTTTCAGTTGGCTTCATCTTAAATAAATCTTTCTTTGTTAATTAATGTACCTTATCCCTGTGTCGTAAGTAACATTTATGTTCCTGAATTGGACACGGAAGATGAGAACCACACCCAGAGTGGAGGATCCAAAAATCTTCAGCATCAATATGAACGCAAGAACATTTGGAAAACAAAGTTTAAAAGTTTTTGTGCTTGTTGTAAACTAAGGAAGTTGTACAAGAGAATCTACAAGAGAGTAAAAAGTGATGTGATAATTAGGTCATGAATTAACCCCCTGGTACTTGCAGCTCTATACTATTTTTAAAGACCCCTTCTCACCTCCTAGGATATTTTGCGCATGCAAAATGCCTAATGTGACTAATAAGGTAACTAGCATAAAAGTTAATTAATGAAAATGAAAACACTAAAACTCGGGTTATTTAGTGACCAGGGCCTGGAGCCAGATCCCAATTAAACCACTCTTCTGGTGAAGGAAGGGATCAAAATGCCCAATAGGTTCCATCTGGCTGCTTTCTATGGGTCAGTCTAGAGCCTCACGTCCTTTTCAAATTAGCCTTTTCAAACTAGCCTCTCCAATCTCTCCTTTCCATTGCTAAGGACAATCCTCACCCCTGGACTGGGGAACTCCAGGACTCTCCCGCTCACATGTAAGGGGCTTGGCAGCTCGGGAATCCAGCTGGAAGTAAGCAGGACTCACTAACTCTTCCCAGCCCAATCCCTTTTGTCATTCATTCCACTGGAGGGGCCCCTAACCCTCCAATCCCATTTGTACCCCACTGAGGAGATCTGATAATGGTCCTGGCAGAGCTGTGGCTTTTCATAACTTCTGGCAGGGGCCTCGCTGACCCAGAACATGGCTGCACACATGATTTCTTCTCATACTGTCTCTGTAAATTGACCATGGCTAACCTTGCTGCCCTAATCAGATCAATCAGAATAACATTTCTTTAGCTGCTGCATGCTGGCAGCCTCCTGGGCTGAGGCGTGACTCAGAGTCAGGCTCAGATACCGAGAGGATTTTTGAGTTTCCAGCGGTCTCAGGTTTCCTTTGCTTTTATCACAGTTGGTGAGCTTTGTACGGCCCGTGTTTACAGCCATGCAAATTAGCCTCAGCTGGAGAGAAATCAGGTCAGGCTCGAATGAAATCAAGCTCTGGGCCGCCAGGTATATTATCAAAAATTGAAAGTGGCCATAGTACTGCAGTCAAGCCAGATTGTCCTAAGAAACACGTGGGCAGCTTTGTCTAATGTAACCTGAACTCTTGGCTTGGCCTCTGGACCCTGAAAATTGAGAGATGGAGGGGAAAATGGTAAAGGGCCACACAAGCCAGTGGGGGCTGGCCAGCTCAACCAATGGCTGTTGCCACTAAATGCATTTTTGGTTAAGCAGAGACAAGTATGAGACGGGACATTTTGCATCTTGGAAAGAAGAAACACTCTGGCTGTGAGGCTGGTTTGGAGTAAATCGCGCATCACTCACTAACAAAGCAAGGTCCAACTTCACGGTTTCGTTCTATTCACACACTTGTATATACTCAGTTTTAAAATGTATGTGTGAAGGTGTCCACATTCAGGTGTGATCTGGTATGTTACATCTGGAAAGCATCTTTAAAAACATCCATTTGAGGTGCCATGACAGTTACGAAAACTAAGGCCCAAGAGGTTCTGTGACTGGACACACAACGGCTCACTACCAGTTACTTTCCAGACAAGTGTCCTGGTGCCTTTCCTTTGCAGTTTTCCCCATCATATTTCCAGTCCAGCAGGACCCCAGCACATAGAGAAACGTGGTTTATTTTCAAGTAATTCTCCAATACACTTATGTCTCTTAAGTACATGACTGAGGGGTTACTAATCTCGACGATTACTCCCTGAGCTCCCACGTACTTTGGAACCACACAGCACGGTGCGGACAGCGCCAGGCAGCTAGTCCACCAGACTTGCCTGGACCTTCACGCTGCAGTGTTGGTTCACACGTGAATCCCTTGTCCATCCGCCCTCCAATAAGTAAAACAAAAGCTGGTGGGTCTTAGGGGTCCCCACTTGCAAAGTGGAAGTAATGACCAGATAGTTGGGATTCATCTCATTCAGGTTCTTATCTTTTGACAGGTAAGAGACCTGAGATCCAGAAAATTTAAGGGACTTGCTCAATAGTTGGTTAAGGTCAGAGCCAGAAGGAGAAACCAGGACTCTGGACACCGAAGCCAGTGTGCTTCTGTCACTCAACAATGACCAGAGGAGAAAATTCAGACTTCTCCGAGTGAACCGAAAGTCAGGACTTGTAGTTAAATTCAGTTCAAAATCCCAAGTGTCAGGTAACTCAGAGCACAGGCTCTGGGGTTGTTGCTGGATTCATTTCCTTAACACTTAAGAGTGTGTGAGGCTGGGCAAGTTATGGAACACTCTTGGCTCTAGCTCCCTCACCTACAAGATGGGAATAATAATAGTAGCCATCTTACTGGGTTCTTGTGATGATTAAGTAAGTTAATACATGTCAGGCACTTAGCCAAAAGCCACTCACTTAGCATTAACTATTATTAGTATTACTTCTGAAATCTTCGCTGTCCATATTAAGCATGTACCCGTGAGAACATGTGTATGTGCAGGGGCTGTTTTGACCTTTGTGTATACTTCGCAAAGCATTTATGAGTTCAGTTGGGAAAGCATCCATGTGACTTGGGTTTGTGACTTAAATATACAAATAAGATCTTTGCCTATTCCTGTTATTTTTTTAATCCCCACCTGAGGATGGATATATATGTATGTGTGTGTATATATATATATATCTCAATATTATATATATATATATATATAAATACTCTCTCTCTTTCTCTCTCTCTCTCTCTCTCTCTATATATATATATATATATATATATAAATTGATTTGAGAGAGAGAGAGAGAGAGATAAACATTGATGTGAGAGAGAAAAATCAATTGGTTGTCTCCCATACGTGCCCCGACTAGGGATTGAACCTGTGACCTTTTTTGGTATACGTGATGATGCTCCAACCAACTGAGCCACCAGCCCAGGGCAAGATCTTTGTCTATTCTTGTTATCTTCTCACATACTCCTAAGCTTAGAGCAGGAGAGGAGGCTAGAGGAGTCACTGCCATGGCCAGGGTGCCAGCATCAGCACTCACCCTCAAGCCACTGACTAGCACCAGCCCGTGTCCTAGTCTTAGAAAAGGGCCTGTATTAATCATTAATGAATGAGGTCCAGGAAAAAACAGGCAAGACTTCAAATTGTTCCTCAACTAGGAGGAAAGAATAAATACTTTTTAAAAAATACAAATATTTATAATGGTTCTCTCACAGACTATCTTGTAATATCCAATCATCCATGTTTGTTTTCTAATTAGATAACCCTCAATCCATATCAAAATAAATCTTCAATCCCTTTCAATATGGAAGACTTAAAAAGCTCTGTGTGTGTAGATGTGTGTGTGTGGAGGGGATTCCAGAATTAGTCCCAAAGGGGCTAAGTCTAATACTTCATAAATTTTTATATTACAGCCATTCATTCTAAGCACTGGAACTATGTCTACCAGTGATTTCTATTCTACTGTTACCTACAAGCCTTTCTAATAGGCACTTGGCTCCCGACACTTTGCGTGGATAATGTGCTGTGAAATTTGGCCTCATGGTCCACAATAAAGAGATTTAACAAGACTAAAGAGGGTGCAGAGGAGCAGTTACTCTCTTGTAGGTTCCACTTCTCAGTGCTCTGGGAAAGAAGCTAATTTAGCTTTATATCTCAGCATTCTAAGGTGCCCTCTTGTGGTTCGGGGCAGGTAATGAGCATCCCAACGACACTGCAACTGGCTTGAGGTGCGAGTCCAGATTAAGTTCCTGTTTAACAGCCAACAGGAGAAACATAGCTGACCTCCAAGAACAATATGCAGATTCAACATTCTGAAAGAATCATTGATATCCGTACTTGACAAGTTCTAACCGCCTCCTTTTTTTCAAGAAGTAAATAAAGTAAAAGTACAACTTCACTTTTTGGGCCATCTGATTTCCAAATAAAATTTACAAGGCAGAATTTTTGTAAACTGGTGCCTGTCTGGACTAAAAGCTCCCGTTTGCTTTTAGTAGATTTAGCCAGTGAGGGGCCTTTAAGTAGAAGAGCAGGAAGCCCCTGATCATTCCAGCTATCACTCAAGGAATCCGGATAGAGCGCTAATGACCTCAAGGTCGTACACTGGTGCAATCAACACACGGACAAGTTATTTCACTCATTTCTAGAGATGATAACCCCTAACTTCACTGCTCATTTTTCAAATACATGAGGAATATAAAGGGCACTGCAAACTCATCTTTGTTCCTGGGACTGAAAATAATGCATGTACCTTCCCGAGGCAGCTGGAGAAATTATCTTTGTACACAAAAGCTGAAATTATATAAACTTGGAAGGCAACAGGTTATGAAACCCTATAAATTTATGTTCAGGCTTCCAAACGACGTTTTCCTTCCACCCTTCTCCTCTCCCCACTAAACTGAGACATCACGTCTGGGATTGGTGTATTGCAGCTACAATCCACGCTAAAGCGACCAAATTACAGCTGATGGCTTTGGCTCCAGGACGTTTCAACAGGCCGGTGTCTGCCGAGCCATCACCACCCTCCCCACCTGACTCGCACCCGCCCCCCAGTGCTCAGGGAAAAGCCATTATTTCATTCTTCTTAAGAAGTATCTATCAAAAAGGTAGAGGGAGAGGAATGATTTTATACATCTGACAGAGGAGGGAACAAGAACAGAGATTATTTATAATTCAAAGCGAGATTGTGCCATTTCAAGAGAAGAATATTGGCAAGTCGTGCTGATTTTCCGAAAGTTGTTGGGCAAGTTTAAAAAGCAACTGGAAAGTTTATCAGAGCACCTACTTCCTTGGCAGGCACCAGGAGAAAGAAGCTCAGACAATGAGGGCAGATTTCTGGCTCGTTGTCAAGATGCTGACCTATCTTCCCCAGGAACAAATGTAACTGAGAGGCCGTGCAAATACGGGCATATTGGCAGTGGAAACTCTTGTTTTACAGTGCAGGAAGACTATATAAGCCAATGAGAGATGAACTACTAGATGTCTGCATGTGTCATTAGAGAAAGTTGTGAAATTCTATAAATATTGAGAAAACAGGAATGGTGTAGAGATTACCCTTTGCAAATACTTCCAGGAATGGACATCCTAAGGTCTTAAGACCTTCAACGACCTTGTGGGAATCAGTGACGTTCAAAAATTCCTTTGCAAAGCTTCCATATTAGTTCATAAACTAGGAGATGAGTACATAGTTCTAGAGAATACTTCAAGTACTTTCATAGCCACGATTGCACTTTAGTCATAACAACCCTGTCAAGAATTGTTATTCCCCATTTTATAGAGAAGGAACCAGTGTGGGAAAGGTAAAGACTTGCTCTGAAGGTCCTCACAGAGCAAAAAATAGGAGGCAGCACTCAGTATTGGTGCCAATAAGAGCCGACGTTTTGAACCCTGCTTCCCCATTTGGGGATTGCTACGTTTGTCGTGGCAGGGCGGTCTGCTGTCACCAAAGAGACTAGCACAGGCCTGAGTAGCCAATGCAAATTTGTCATTGTTAGTATTTATTTATAGCTAATATATAAAATACTGGTCGACCCAAAGGGAAACAGGTCCAAATCCGCATATTTCGAGTTGAAGTTAAACATAAAACATCTTTTTATTCAAAGATTTGGCTTCCTATTGGAAGACTCCGAGGAAAAATGGATAATTTTACAATGAAGGAAATATTCTGGATTTGCACAAGTGTAGCTCTATTTTTGGATGATTTTAATAATAGCTATTCTCACTCATAAATATCAGATCAGTCATCCCAGTGACTGTTGTTGCCACCATCAGTGTGTCAAGTTGTGGTTTGAATAAAGGGGAGATGAACGTGCTGAAGCTCTTGCACATCCTCTCAGGTCTTCGTCGTTTTGATGTCTTCCCAGTTAAAAGTGTGCAAACCCTAGAAGCCACTTCATCTTTCCAGGTCTCAGTTTCTCATGTGCCAGATCAAGGTACTGAATTAGGTGACTGGGAAGGTTCCTTCTAATTCTTAGACTATATGTTATTATAGAACAGGATGCCTGCCCAGTTTAATAATATATGTGCCTATTTCCTTTCAAACGGTGCCAGTGGTAGGAACTCCAAATGCTAGACTAGAAGATGAAACTAGAAACTACTATCTGAGTTCAGCGGAATCTTGACAGTTATTTCTGAACCAGGAATGAGGTATGCGGAGGGAGATGAAGACCAGATCCATTTAGGGGATGTTCACATATATGTGTCAGTGCTGGCTAAGCCCCTACAGCCAAGATTCAGAATGCTGGTGGTTTTTATCCCCAACATATACTACACATCAGTCATTACGAAAGGCCTGTTTGGCAAGTGTCCGCCTGGTCATCTTGTATGGGAACCATTCTGTGCTTCAGCTGATAAAGTTGGCCACTGATGCTGAGACTCCTCAGCTGCTCATAGCCTCTACAGTCCACTTTCATTTTCATTTTAAGAGAAAAGGAAACAAATTTCTGACTCTCCGAAGAGACCAAGGCATCCAACTGGAGGCTGGAAATCTGACCACAGGCATGAAGGGAAGGCTTATAGGAGGCAGGCTTAGAGTTTTCTGACATTGACTTAGCTTGTTATTTTCTTTAAAACTTAGAATCCCAGCCCTAAGGTAGGCCACAGAGCTCACTAAAACTCCAAGAAGCCTCGAGACCATCAAGCACAGTAGACCTACGTTCTTGGCCCCACTTAAAGAAAAAAGTGGAGACTACACATGTGCAGATTAGATGCGGTACAGCAACCTCCACTGGTCAGAAAGATTAAAGAGTTCCAATGAAGGGAGTTTCCCTCCTCAGACAGTAAAGCAAAATAAACACATCAAGCACTAAGCGCCTTTGTGAAAACCCTTTGTTGAATAGGCAAACAATTATGAGATAAGAAATAAGAACAAACCACCAAATGCTTTGATGTTTTAGAAATACTCATTCACCAAAACAGAAATAATTAGTTTTATGGGTAAACAACATGTTACCAAGCATCCAAACAGAGAAACAAAAGAAGTAATAGCAATCTGAGAAGAAGTAGAGAACAAAAGTAAGTTTAACATGATAATGAGTAAGAATGCATTTAGCAGAGTTCCTGGTTAGTCAGAGGAGGGTTCTAGGAGAGGCAAATTGAGGTGAGCACATGGAACATGGAGATTCTTCGTCTGTGTTTTGTGTGAAACAAGTCTTCTGTTTCTGTAGATACATTTAAAAAGCCAGCCAGTCTTTAAAGCACACCTCTTTCCATCTCATACCAATCTAGCTATGTGGGAATGCATTTTATAGCCTATCAGTTGACTTTTTGCCTGGAACTAATTGCTTTTTTTGAATTTAATCTTTATTGTATTTTTTTCCATTACCATTTAGTCCCCTTAGAGTTCCCTCCCCTCAGCAATCCCCACACCATCATCCATGTCCATGAGTCCTTTTCCCTTTTTGTTTAATCCCTCCCCACCCAACCTCAACCCCCCCCCTCACTAGCTGTCATCCTGCTCTCCATCTATGAGTCTGTCTCCATTTTGCTTGTTAGTTCAGTCTGTTCATTAGATTCCACACAGAGTGAAATCATATGGTATTTGTCTTTCTCTGACTGGCTTATTTCACCTAGCGTAATGTTCACCAGGTCCATCCACGCCGTAGAACTCATTGTTTTAGTAAGAAAATTCAAATTGTACCATGCAATATGTCTTCTTAAAAGGTTTGTTGTGAAATTTAATTATTGTTAGGGCCACATTTTTCTCATGAAAACACAATTCCAATAGGCTTAGGGGTGAAAAACTTCAATTATGATTTTCATTCATAATTCAAGTCAGTGAGAAAGTCTGATTTCATTCACAGAAAACTGCATTTGGACTTTTGCTATTTTCCCCCTGTAAGGCACAGCTGATTTCATCATCACAGTGTTACCCTGAGTTATGAACCCGTGGCTGAATCCACCTGTATAATCTAAGAATGAAGAGTTGATGATAATATCATTCTATATCACACACTTTTCAAACTAGTTCCCCACATACTCTTAGATTGGAATCTCACAACATCCTGGTGGGTCAGGTGGACTCAAATATTGTTAATCTCCTTTTTACAGGAAAGGGGAAACATGGTCTGAAGAAGGAAGACAACATGCCCAAGCTCACGCGGCAGATCAACAGCAGAACCAAGTACTCACTTTTTCTGCCGCGCCACCTAGGCTACTACTGAAGCGCCCATGCAGAGAAATAACAGCAGAGGCAGCTACAGCGGCAAAACGAGAGCAGCCACCATTAGCTGAGGGCCGGCAGTGTGCCAGGCACAATGCTAAGCATGAAATATGTGTGTGTGTGTGTGTGTGTATCCATCCTTTTTAAATAATTACTTAGAATAATGATACAAGTAGGCGTCATCTCACGTCACGGTTAGGCGACCGAGGCCCAGAGTGGAAGAACTGGGCCTTAGGTCACATAGCCAGTGCACGGCACTGTTGTGATTCACCTGGCATTGATCTGACAGCTTGAGGATGAACTTTTTCTCTATAGGATGCCTGGGAGCGTCAGATTTCAAGTCCTCAAATCTTTGCTCAGAAATCACCTTGCTCAATGAGGGCTATCCTGAACACTCTATTTAAAACTGTAGCCCCATCGCCGCCGGGCCAAAGTTCATCCTCCTTAAGTCATGACTGCCTGATTTAGTTTTTGTTTCTAACGTTGATTGCTAATATAAGCTCCAGAGGACAAGAATCTTAGGGCTGTTTTTTCAAACCAACATGTCCCAGAAGTTTAGACTGTGCTATCCCACAGAACTTTCTGTGATGACAGAAGTGTTTTATACATGTGCTCTACAGAACCTCTGGCCACAGAGCAAAACTGCAAAGTGGTTAGTGCCACTGAAAGGCTGCATCGTTCACTCTATCTATGTTTATTAATTAAACTTAAATTGCCATATTTTTTCCAATAGAATTAATGGCTAAAAGATAGGTCTAAATTAAACTGGAAAAATAGTTTGGAACTTCAGGTGCTATGACCGAAATAGCAAGCATGCATTCTCAAACTATCGGGTCCTCTTTGTCCCATGTGACTCAAAGCCTTCCAAAACATTTTTTTTTGAAAACAGGGAAAGTAAAGCAGCAGCACATAATGAATTCCCATGTGTGACGATATATGTATGTGTATGTA
>VMDR010037967.1:0-10095 GCA_007922815.1 Macrotus californicus | reverse complement strand
AAATAAAAGTCTAAAAGAAAATAAAAGTCTAAAAGAAAATAAAAGATCAATGAAACCAAGCTGGTTCTTTGAAAAGATAAACAGAATTGATAAACCTTCAGCAAGACTCAAGAAAAGGAACTTTCGGCCAAGAGGAGGCATAGGTAGACACACTGTGCCTCCTCGCACAACCAAAAGAAGGACAACAACAAATATTAAAACAAAAAACCAGAACTGACAGAAAATCGAACTGTATGGAAGTCCGACAACCAAGGAGTTAAAGAAGAAACATTCATCCAGACCGGTAGGAGGGGCAGAGACAGGCAGCCGGGTGGAGAGGACTAGTGGCAAGGTGGCGGCTGGCGGACCGGGCTGTCCCACTCCCTTGTGTGGATAAACCAGGAGGAACAACTGGGGAGTGAGACAGAACCCCCAAACCCAGAGTTCCAGCTCAGGGAAATAAAGCCTCAGGGCCTCTGATTGAAAACTCCTATGGGGGTGGAGGCAGCGGCAGTGGGAGAAACTCCCAGACTCACAGGAGAGCTTGTTGGAGAGACCCACAGGGTCCAGAACGTACACAAGCCCACCCACCTGGGAATCAGCACCAGAAGGGCCCAATTTGACTGTGGGTAGTGCAGAAAGTCACTGAAAACTGGCAGAAAGCAGAGCAAGCAGCATTGTTCCCTCTTGGACCCTCCCCCACATACAGCATCACAACACAGCCACATGGCTGCCCCGACCTGGTGAATACCTAAGGCCCCACCCCTTACTACGTAACAGGCACGCCAAGACAACAAAAATGGCCCAAATGAAAGAACAGATCAAAGCTCCAGAAAAAAATACAACTAAGTGATGAAGAGACAGCCAACCTATCAGATGCAGAGTTCAAAACACTGGTAATCAGAATGCTCACAGAATTGGTTAAATATGGTCGCAAATTAAATGAACAAATGAAGGATACAATAAGGGAAATGAAGGAAAATGTACAGGGAACCAACAGTGATGGGAAGAAAACCGGGACTCAAATCAATGGTATGGACCAGAAGAAAGAAAGAAACATTCAACCACAACACAATGGAGAAACAAGAATTCAAAAACACGAGGAGAGGCTTAGGAACCTCCAGGATGTCTTGAAACGTTCCAATATCCGAATCATAGGGGTGCCAGAAGGAGAAGAGGAAGAGAAAGAAACTGAAAACTTATTTGAACAAATAATGAAGGAGAACTTCCCCAATTTGGCAAAGGAAACAGACTTCCAGGGAGTCCAGGAAGCTCAGAGAGTCCCAAAGAAGTTGGACCCAAGGAAGCACACACGAAGGGTCATCATAATTACATTACCCAAATGAAAGATAAAGAAAGAATCTTAAAAGCAGCAAGAGAAAAGGAGACAGTAACCTACAAAGGAGTTCCCATAAGACTGTCAGCTGATTTCTCAAAAGAAACCTTGCAGGCAAGAAGGGGCTGGCAAGAAGTATTCCAAGTCATGAAAGGCAAGGACCTACCTCCAAGATTACTCTATCCAGCAAAGCTTTCATTTAGAATGGAAGGGCAGATAAAGTGCTTCCCAGATAAGGTCAAGTTCAAGGAGTTCATCATCACCCAGCCCTTATTCTATGAAATGTTAAAGGGACTTATCTAAGAAAAAGAAGATCAAAAATAGGAACAGTAAAATGACAACAAACTCACAGCTATTAACAACAAAACCTAAATAAAAAAACAAACAACAGGAACAGAATCACAGAAATGGAGATCACATGGAGGGTTATCATCAGGGGAGTGGGTGGGGAGAGAGGGGGAAAAGGTACAGGGAATAAGAAGCATAAATGGTAGGTAGAAAATAGACAAGGGGAGGTTAAGAATAGTATAGGGCCCCAGCTGGTGTAGTTCAGTGGATTGAGTGCGGGCCTGTGAACCAAAGGGTTGCTGGTTTGGTTCCCAGTCAGGGCACATGCCTGGGTTGGGGGCCAGGTCCCCCTGTAGTGGGAGTGTGTGAGAGGCAGCCACACATTGATGTTTAAAAAATAAATAAATAATAATAAATAATAATAAAAAAGAATAGTATAGGAAATGTAGAAGCCAAAGAACTTATATGTATGACCCATGGACATGAACTAAAGGGGAACATGGGTGGGAGGGGATGTGCAGGGCAGAGGAGAATAAAGGGGAGAAAATGGGACAACTGTAATAGCATAATCAATAAAATATATTTTTTAAAAAAGAAGATATAGCCTTGGCTGGCGTGGCTATGTGGATTGAGCACCCGACTGTGAACCAAAGGGTCATGGGTTCAATTCCCAGTCAGGGCACATGCCTGGGTTGCAGGCCAGGTCCCCAGTTGGGGTTGTGTGAGAGGCAGCCAATCAATGTATCTCTCACACACTGATGTTTCTCTCCCTCTTTCTTCCTCCCTTCCACTCTCTCTATAAAGTAAATAAATAAAATCTTTAAAAAAAACCTAAAAAAATGCAAATTAAAAATATAACTAGCACATGCCCCAGCAATTCCACTTCTGGGTATTTAGCTGAAGAAACCCAAACACTAATTAGAAAAGACACATGCACCCCTATGTCTTTGATTCCTTGACTCATCATCTGTGGGATGGGTGAAAAAGGTGAAGGGATTAAAAACTACAAAAAAGCAGAGACAGCATAGGGAATATAGTCAATAATATTGTAATAACTATGTATGGCAACTAGATTTATCAGGTTCAGCACTCTGTGAGGTATATAAATATTTAACTACTATGCTGTACACCTGAAACTAATATAATATTGTGCATCAACTATAATTGAAAAAGTTAAAATAGAAAGTCTAGGTCCTTTATAAAAAAGGCCTCTACCCCAGGTCTTTTTATTCACAACACTGATTTTTAACTGTGCAGAACACAGTTAACATGTAAGGTCTAAGCATGCTATCCCTAGAAGGGCAGGCCTACAAGGCTGGCCCTGCCTAGCATCTGGAATTCGGCTGGAAAACAGTTCTCTACAGTGATATAAAATTTCCCCGAGTGATAAGACTAGCTAGTGTCTTAACTGCACAATGTGGTTAATGCTAAACATCTGCTTTCTTTCTGGGAATCTAGAATTTTGGTAGATGCTAAGTAGAGAGTGACCAGCTTGGGCAATCAATCTCCAGTGGGCTTCCCAGGACACACGCTGCTGCACTGTAGTTGCTGGGGGCAAAGCACGCTGTGTGGTCCTTTATGGCAGGGAGTGAAGGCAGGAAGCCCGCACACAGGCTGCTCCGGATGCTGCCTGTGACCCTTTCCCTTGTGATCCAACTAGGGCCCCTTTCTCCATCACTGTCGTAAACCTCAGCCCTTAGTACAACTGCACGCTGAGTCAGTCCTGTGGGTCTTCCCAGCTAATCTGCAGACGCAGAGGTGGTGGTGGGTCCTGGACACACAAATGTATTATTATACTTCCAAAGTTAGATAATTCTTTCTGGAAAATGCTACTCAAAATCAAGACTGCGATACTATTTCAATTGTCCTCAAATATGGTAATCTTTGATCTTAAAAGGTATAAAAGTTAAAAAAAAATCAGTGCCAAGAACCAAGGGTGAATAACAAATACTGATTTTATGGGTGCAGGAAATAGTTAACACAGCAGGTGTCAGGATTAGCAAACTCATAAATACTTGAAGAGAACAGGCTCCAAGTGGCTAATAAACAGTTCCACAAAAGTGAGACCTTACAAATACTTCGGTAATAGTTTCTATTGGAGAAACTAGACAAGGTTTCCTGAAGAAACCAGGGTAGGAGACAACCAGAAGCCTCTCCCAGACACTATCTGCTACCCAGGCATGCACGAGGAGGTCTTTAGCACTGGTCATACAAGGCTTCCTCTCATGATTCTACCCCTGCATCCCTTAAGTTATATTCAGAAATTTTGCCTTCCAAATTGCATTCACTAATTATCTTTCCTATTAATAAAACAAATATTTAACTACCAACCAGAGCTTTTAGTTAGAGCTGCCTCTTATTAAACTGTGACTTCGTGCAAGCCATTTCACTTCTGTAAGTGACTGAGCTCAAATTTAAAGAGGTTCAAAAATAACTTCTAGACCGCCATCACTACCTTTAAGAAAGCTGAGTGTGAAATGAGCATTACGTAGGAGATGAAGCCAGCCTAGTCTTATTTCTGTAGCATATGTCACCATTTCCACTCCCCAGAGACAAACACCAAACTACCTTGAGCACATCCTGCTTCACCTTTGGGGCATTTTTGTCAACCGTTTATAGCCATCCCTCCCCAATGATGCAGTACTAAACTTAATCCAGGCCTCTTTCACATCACACCTTGTAGTGAATTCCCACCTGCCTACTCTTCCTAATGGCCGAACCAGCCATCCCTTGTATCTTCCTCAGAGACACGAGTTGGGGCAGAGGATGGGGGCCGGGTAGTATGAGGGCTGGGAAGTACGTAGCTGAAGACTTAAAAAGTAGGGAGATTCTTTCTGGGGGACACTCCAAAGGGGTGCTACTCTAGTTTGAGCCAGTATGGCTATTATGATGCAAAGTGTATCAGTTCACTCCTGGCCACAGAGCTGCCGTAGCTGTTGCTGAAACAACAACAGAATCAACCTGGTTTCTTTCAGGCCTTCTAGTGGTGCCTGTCTTGAGCAAAACACTTTTGCAAATCATCCCCAAGTATATGGGTAATCTGCATTCTCCCTGTCACCTTCCTTTATATTTTTCTACACATTTTCCCAGGCTTACATTTCTGGCTGTACTGTTGCGAACAGATTCGTCAAAGGGGGAGGGAGCTAATGCTAGGCATGGTAGTGGACTTGAAACAGACGTACTAGAAGCAGAGATGAAACAGAGTGAGGTGGTTAAGTGAAGACTCTAAAGTCAGACAGCTTGCCATGTAGCCTTGAGCAAATCATTTAACTCTCTAAGCCTCAGTTTCCCCATCTGTAATAGGATTACAATAATTGGACTTCACAGATTTCTGTGATAGAATACTGTGAGGTCTAGCTTAGACAATGCATGGAAGTGCTTAGCTTAACACACTGAAAATGCTCCAAGATGGTCTGCTGTTATTATTTAATGTCGTAGCCAACCCTGCTGGCTAGGCATGACCAACCCCCTTTACAGATGAGAAAACTGTGGCACAGGTGGTTGTCATGATTAGAATCCAGAACTGCCCTACTCTGGAGCTCAAGTTCTTCCGACCACTTACTGGCCAAGATGCCCCATGTTTCGTGACTTTCAAATAATCAAAAACTCTAGGCTTGACTCTCTCAGAAAACGGAAATTCTAGGTCTTCTACTAGTAATAAGACAAAGAAATTTGAGGACAAAAAAATTTGGTTACCAAGCTATAATAAAGGCCTGCATCAGTGCTTTGAAACAGACTGAAAGACAGGAAATTGTTAGGAAGGCGAATCAGCAAAAATGATCCCCATGATATTCTGGATAGAGTGCCATGCCAAGGAACTGGAGAGCTGACTAGCAACACAACTGTGAGCCACTATTCTTGCCATTCATTCCAGACCATAAACATAGAGAGTGTCTTTGGCATTAAGTTTGGAAATTCTAGCACTTCACATCTACCTCCTGGAGATATAATGTGTATTAGAATGGGTGTGTAATGGAGTGCTGAGCTGGAGGCATCCCCAAATGGAGAAAACCCCCATAGCTATTACTTGGGAGATGAGGGAGGCAGAGCAGGGCCACTGGGAGCTACTCTGCAAACTGTGAAGAACTTGGCCAGTGTTTTAATAACATTATAAAGCTGTGCCAGCACTTGGAGCCAGGGAGAAGGGCATGACTCTAACCTGGGATGCCATGTAGCCGGAGCAGGCTTCCTGCACCTGTAAGAGCAGCTTGGAGGCAGCTTCTGCATCACAGGGCGATGCTTGCCCAGACTAATAATGGCAGCCAAGAAAGACAGGAGAAACCAGACTACTGGTAGGTGTAACCCAGTATGGTAAAGTCAAAAATGGAGTCATGCCCCTGGCTGGTGTGTCTCAGTGAATTGAGTGCTGGCCTGCGAACCGAAGGGTTGCTGGTTCAACTTCCAGCCAGGGCACATGCCTGGGTTGAAGACCAGGTCCCCAGTAGGGGGGGATGTGAGAGACAACCACACATTGACGTTTCTCTTCCTCTAGTCTTCCCTTCTCCTCACTCTAAAAATAAATAAATAAATCTTAAAAAAAAGAAAATCGGGTTATGGAGGAAAATCTGCACTGGGATTTAAACACAGGTGTGGCAGCCATGCCGGGGACTTTTTTTTACCACGTGGTTTGGGAGCAAAGAGGGGGCTCTCTTGACCATGTGGCTCATAAAACAAGAAAGCAGGATGTAGCAGCCGTGCAGTGCTCTCTCTCTTGGCCATGTGGTTTGAAAGGATGAAAAGGATCCCTCAGCTCGCCATGAGGATGCAGTTTTGAATTAAGAACGGGTTCCTAGCCGAGCTATTTTCTTTCCTGAGACAAGGTACCCCTGACTGGCCTGGTTTGGCAAAGGGAGGCAGAGGCAGGGCTGTGTGTGTGTGTCTGTGGGGGCTTTAAAAGGATTTTGGAATTTATGACAGCATTCCACCATTACTCTAAACCTGTATAACTTTTGAATAAACACTTCCTTTCCTTTTTACCAAACTCTGGCATTGAAACCCACAACTCCTACCAGCGGTGGGCAAAAAGAACCAAGAGTAACAAGACCCCCAGAGGCAGGGACAGGGGGTTGGTTCTACAACAGTATCTGGCACTCAATAGGGGGCAGATAATTGCCCATGGTAGACCGACCCCCTCAGGTGTGGGAAAGTAAGACTAAGGTAACAAGACTCCCGGGGGGGAGGGGTGGTTTCTGTAATGGGAGCAAAACCAACACTGCCCTGCTGCCATTCAGAGTAAGCATGTACATCACACTCCATAGTCGGGAACACAAAGCACAAAACACTTTGCACCCTGAGATAAACCAAAGACAACTGTTTTGGTCCTGTCCACGAAGTAAATCATACTTTGAACATTTCCTATAAGTTCTAATGTCTGGAAATAAGACGTTAGTGAGTAAGATAATAAATAGAGAAAAGCTCTTCTACCATGAATGTACTAATGTAAACTTGGTACTCTCGGTAATATTGCTGGGTTTGTTTGTTTTTTCCTTTTAAATACATGTTTTGTTTTTATTTGGCCAGGCAGTCCTTCCGAGGGCTGATTCCTTCACACCCCTTTGGCAAGTGAACTTTCTTTTTGCTGTTTTCCTTTCATATGAGCATACTGAAAGCTTTGAAAATTCCTGTAGTAAAGAAATTTTCATTTAGTATTTCCCAAACTTCTTTGGAGGCCGTATAGTCTACAAGAACACGAACTATGATGTCATAGCTCTGCCACCTCAAAGCTGAATGACATTGGGCAATCACTTCAATGCTGGGGCTCAGTTTCACGATTTGCGGAATAATCCTGATTGGTGGATTACAACCAATATGGCTGGTAGAGCAACCCGCACATTGTAAACCACCCCCTCCCCCAACAAAATTGGTTTGTACTTAAATAGAGGTGATCCCTTCCCAACATCCCAACCCACTCTTAGTTTATATGCAACAACATTCTGCAGGGCACCCGTTTGGAAAACACAGATTAAAGCTTTCAGGTCAGGCCATCTCCTGGTGCAGGAGGAGGCTGATTTAAGTTCTTGTTCCTGCTTGTTAGATGTGAAGTTTGGAGCAAGTCTCGAGTCTTTCTGAGAGTAAGATTTCCATATCTGTGAAACTGGATACTACACAGAGTTGAGATTCAATTATAAAGCATTATGTAAATGTGCATTGTTTTGTGGATCCATCTGAGGAGGAGTAGCCAGAATCTGCTCCAGTCCACAATGACAATGACTAAGAAATTGCTCCAACAGGGCCCTGGCTGGTGTGGCTCAGCTGGCTGGAGCATCCTCCAGTGAACCAAAAGGTCACAGGTTCGATTTCCGGTCAGGGCATATACCTAGGTTGTGGGTTCCGTCCCTGGTTGAGGTGCGTATGAAAGGCAGCCAACTGATATTTCTCTCTCACACAGATGCTTCTCTCCCTCTCTCTCTCCCTCCCCTGCTCTCTAAAATCAATGAGCATGTCGTTGGGTGAGAATAAAAAAATAAAAATAAGTATGAGGTGATTAAAAAAAAATTTTTTTTTATTTCTTTCCATTACCAATTAACCCCACGGAGGTGATTTTTTTAAAAAGAGAAACTGTTCCAAGAGGGGTTTAAAAAAATATGAATGAAGCCATTTTAAAATAGAGTTGGAGCTGCCATTCCAGAGGAACTGCCTTGCATGTCTTATGCCTCAAGCCTTTGTAATGTTAAAACAGGGCAAAACAACCTTTACTGGGCCTAAAGCAAAACTGCGTCCCAAAGAAGTTTGCAAGGATAACAAGAAAGCAGATATGATATGGACTGAAACTTTTAAATCCTGTATAGAACTAGCATCACTAGCTTATCTGCATCAACAGAAATGCCTTCCTCCTATAGATGTAACTGTTCCCCTTCCCTTTCTCCTAAATACCCCTTGTCTTTGTTTCCTAAATGAAACATTATTTGGGGTTCTGCCTGAATCGGTGCTTCCAGAATAGCAATCTTTCTTTTTTTAAACCTCAAATGCTTATTGCCTCTCACTCTGAAAGGCCCTGTAATTTTAGGTTAACAAAGGAAACTTTATAAAAATAAAAACAAACACACGTCTTCACAAAAGACTTTCTAGAACAAGTAACCTAGTACAAGTCTTTCGTGTAGACACCAAGCGCACATTTCTGACAACTGCTTAACATGAGTCACATGGGCTTTGTATAAAAATTGACTGAACAGTTAATATATACTAATGCTAACAGAAAACTTTTTACATAGTCACATCTAAATTATTCATTCTAATGAAGAGAAATAACAAATGATACTTAAATAAATTATTACATAATCAATCTAACTTTTATTTTTAAAGCAATGTTTCCCGAACAGGTTTTACTGAAACCAATTATTAAAATAAAATTTGTACTTTCCCAGTATCCGTTCAGTAAGACTAGGATCCCAATACAGGTAAGCCACAAGCTTACCAAGGAACGAGGGTGTTACACAACCAAGCTATCTCCATTTAACAGGAGCAATCAGTTGTAGTCATCCGATTCTGAACCATCTACAAGCATCCATCCATCACCGTCATGTTTCTCCACGTAAACTGGTGTCTCCATAACGTAAGAGCATCACTTACCCTCTTCCAGTCTGTTTCCTGCACTGTAAAATGGGAATTACATCTGCCTAATTGTGTTATCGTGAAATCGGGAGACAATAAATATAAATGGCTCGGAAATATACGGAGCCCTTAAACTTTCGGTAAATCGTACCTGCCATTATTTTCCTCAAAACAATGCTAACTTGCTTATTCTCTGTAAGCTTAGGTTACATCGGAGTCCTTCAAACTCTGAGGAAATTAAGGCCCCTTTCGGGCCTCAGCTTCTTTGAGGCCCTTATCGTCGATTAACCACCTACGCCTGCGTCGCATCCCCGTGTGAAAACGTCCTTTCAGCGTACTCTTACTCAACTCCAAATCTCCTTTTCCAGCTCAACGTCAGTACCAAGAGCCCTTCTCCAAGGGCCTCAGCACCCTGCACGGCCCTGTCTGGCACGTCCTCACAACCCACAGGGACCACGCTTCAAACTCGCAGCACAGCCCCCGCGCTGGCCTCATCCAGGGTCTGGGCCACTGTCGGTCCCCGGCTCCGGCCGCAGCGCTGGCTTCACCTTCAAAAGCCTGACCGCGAACGGCTGAACCACCTTCCACGAATCCGCTCCAGCCTCAGTTTCCCTGGCGGTAACACTGAACGCACAGGTCGCCCAGAGTCCGGGGGAGAAGCCCCAAATGGCCCGGTGCTCCCGGAACCCGCGGAGCTGCACACTAACCTGCAAGTAACCTGCTTGGTGCTCATGGTGGTAGGGCTACCGGGCCGGGGTCGAACCGCAACGTCCAGCTCCCACCGCAGCCTGCCGCTCTCACCGCCTCCGCGTTGCCTCGGCCCTGCCCCTCCCCCCGAACGCGTCACGCCGGCGCACACCGCCCCCTCGTGTGTGGCACCTTTGTAGCGCCGGCCGGAAACCTCGCCGCCGTCACAATTGGTTCCGCCCCGGAGTTGAGGT
>VMDR010037966.1:0-10101 GCA_007922815.1 Macrotus californicus | reverse complement strand
TTACAGTTGTCTGCATTTTCCCTCCACCACTCCTCCCCCACCCCAGCCAATCCCACCTCCCTCCCTTACTCCCACCCTCCACCTTGGTTATGTCCATGTGTCCTTCATAGTGTTTCCTGGAAACCCTTCCCCACACTGTTCCCCCCCTCCCCTCTGGCCATCGTTAGATTGTTCTTAATTTCAATGTCTCTGGTTATATTTTGTTTGCTGTTTTCTTTTGTTGATTATGTTCCAGTTAAAGGTGAGATCATGTGGTATTTGTCCCTCACTGCCTGGCTTATTTCATTCAGCATAATGCTCTCTAGTTCCATCCGTGCTTTTGCAAAGGGTAGGAGCTCCTTTTTTCTCTCTGCTGCATAGAATTCCATTGTGTAAATGTACCATAGTTTTTTGATCCACTCATTTACTGATGGGCACTTAGGTTGCTTCCAGCACTTGGCTATTGTAAATTGTGCTGCTATGAACATTGAGGTACATAGGTTCTTTTGGATTGGTGTTTCAGGGCTCTTAGGGTATAATCCCAGCAGTAGAATTGCTGGGTCAAAAGGCAGTTCCAGTTTTAGTTTTCTGAGGAAATTCCATACTGTTTTCCACAGTGGCTGCACCAGTCTACAATCCCACCAACAGTGCACTAGGATTCCCTTTTCTCCACATCCTCTCCAACACTTGTCTGTTGATTTGTTTATGATGGCCATTCTGACTGGTGTCAAGTGATATCTCATGGTGGTTTTAATTTGCATCTCCCTGATGGCTAGTGATGCTGAGCATCTTTTCATATGATATTCTATTCTTTATTAAATTAACCCTAAAGTATTCTCAGGGAATTCTCTATTTTGAGTAACTTAAATTTACTCTCCCCACCTTAACCCAGTTATTTCTGAAGGTGAGGACTTTTTTTCTAGATAGTGGTAAACTTGAATTCATAGGTCTACAAAGAATAATATCTAGACAATGGAAAAACCATCATCATGAGGACAAAAAGGAGGCTTCCTTGTGGAGAGGTACTTCTTCAGAAGAACCCTTGGGGGCAGGGCTAGATGAAAGGCCACTCCCACCAGCATTATCAGTGGCTCATTTACTGAACCTTTCCGGGGAATTTTTATTGAAAAGCATCTCCTGTGTTCTATCGCGTCAAAATACTTCCAGTCTGCATAGTCACCTGAAAGTCTACTGTTTTCACCGGTGTAGCCTTACATGGGCGGAATGAAAACTATCAGCCTCCATCAAAGAAGAGCAAATGAGGGGGCCTCTTGAGCAAAAGCCTGGACCCTATTTTCATAAAACACTTATTTATCAAAAACAAAGACCCAATTTAGAGACATTGAAATTAAGAACAATCTAACAATGGCCAGAGGGGAGCGGGAAGGGAACAGTGGGGGGAAGGGTTTCCAGGAAACACTATAAAGGACACATGGACATAACCAAGGGGGAGGGTGGGAGCAAGGGAAGGAGGTGGGATTGGCTGGGGTTGGGGGGGAGTGGGGGGTGAAATGCAGAGCTCTGTAAATGAACAACAATAAAGTAATAAAATCTTAAAAAAAACAAAGACCCAATTTAAAACAAAACTCGCTAGCTTTTGATGAACAGTGGAGAACTCTCTGTGCTTTCTGTTCAGTTTTGCTGTGAGTCTGAAGCTGCTCTAAAAAAAAGTAAGGCTTATTAATTCTCAAAAAGAATACTATAAACAACTTCAGTAGCTAGTTAAATGCCAATGGCATCATTAAAAAAGTAACTGATACAGGTTCCCCTCATATACAAGAACCACGAAAACTATTTGCTCAGTGAATGAAGCCTGCTATAAGATACCATGTATTGTGTGATTCAACTTATAAGAAGTTTTTGGAATTGGTGTATCTGTAGAGAAAGGAATAATGGTTGTCCAGGGTTGGGGGTGCAGAGGTGTAGGAGAACACAGGGAGTGGCTACCAGTTGTTACGGGGTTTTCTTGGACAGGGGATGATGACAATGTTCCAAAATTATTTTGAGAAGGAATGTATGTCTCTGTGAATACACTTAAAATCGCTAAATTATATCCATTAAATAAGGAAATTTAATGGTATATACATTATCTCTCAGTAAAGCTATTAAATAATCTATGGCTATCATAAAAATCATTTTGATGTAATATATACTTCATGACAAAACATACGATAACCTTCTACTAGATGGTCTTTTTGAGAGAGATGTTCTGTCAAACAATTGCTGTTTCCTTCTTTCACATTTAATCAATGATATTAGATGAACTTCTTCCTTGAACCTGTGTGTCTGTGGGAAGAAAATGTGGTATAATCTAATACCCAGTTTTTTTAGGGACCACTATATATGTGTGTGTGTGTGTGTGTGTGTGTGTGTGTGTGTGTGTGTGTATACATATATATACATTTAAGACATTCTACTCTAGTGTCATAAAAGAGAAAAATGCTACAGGAGTTAAATGAGATTGGTCAAGGACAGCTGTCACTTTTACCTTTGGTCAAGGATACTTTAGCAGATAAACACTTTTTACAGTAATATCGATTAAGTATGGATGGCTGGGTTCGGCTCTGCATGGTGGCTTTTCCTAAAACAGAAGTTTAAGTCCAATGGTTCACAGTATACCTTTTAATCTTCAATGCAAATACACAGTTACATATTTGAACACTTTTCATGATCCAAAGAGACTAGAATTTAGGAGACTTGATCTATAAAATGCATGGCAGAAACAGAAACGGTTGACTTTCAAGCTGTAGAGCCATATGAAACCTTACTCTGGGTTTCTGGGACAACAGAGTGTTCTGTCTGTCCCACTCGCCCTCCTGGATGGTGCTTTAGTCTTTCCTGGATCCTCTTCCCTTGCTGAGTCATCACAGTTCGTGTGTTCTATGGCTCAGTCCTTGGAGCTTTCCTTTGCTCCATCTACTTTCACTCCTGAATAATCGCATATAACTCTCCTTTGAAATAGCATACATAAGATAAATGTAACATTTACATCTCTCTAGTTGGGATAGACTTAGCAGCCCTGTTCCACACCACACTGGAGCATGCACGAGGCAAAAGGAAAAACCAGTAATATCAATCCTGTCTGTATTATTTCTCTATCGCTATTGAAATAAATTACCACCAATTTAGCATCTTTAAAAATCAAACAAATGCACATCTCACAATCTGTAGGTCAGAAGTCTAGTAGGTACATCTGGCTGCTGCAGTCCAGTCCCCACGGGGCTGGGCAGCTGGACAGGGCTCTTCTCCGGATGCCCTGAGAGAGAATGGGCTTCCAGGCTTACTCAGATATTGGTGGAACTCAGTATCTTGACGTTGTAGGGCTAAAGCCCCTGTTTCCTGTCTTGCTGTTGCCCAGGGGTTGTTCTTACCTTCTCGAGTCCACCTCTTGCCATTCCCTGGCTTGAGATGCATTGCTGCTCACTTTCAAAGCCAACAATGATGGATTACATCTTTCTCATACTTTTGATGTCTTCTGCCTCTTCTTCTACCACAAACCTCTGAGTCTCTTGGTTTTCTTTTCTGTTGTTAAGGGCTCTGAGATTACACAAGACTTATTTAACAACTCGGGATGATTTCCTGGTTTTTGGAGAGACTGCTTAGCAGCCTTAATAACCTGAGCCAAGTCTCTTTTAGCAGGTGAGGTCCTGTATTCACAGGCGCATTACTAAGTGGCAGTGACTGGGGGGACCAAATCCTCTCTACCAAAATACATTCAAAATTTTTGCTATTTTGTTCACCTTAATTTTGATTTTTAATAAAATATCACATTAAAATATGGATTATGATTACTGAGTGTTCTGGCTCACCTTTAAATCTAATAAAAGAGGTGAGTGCCTCATTCACCTCCTAATTTTGGCCTTGTAGTATCACTACCTGCCTACTGAGATCTTTGGCTGGAATCCCAATGGACATCTCAAATGCATCATGTCCCAAATCAAACTACTGATTTCTCTTCCACAACCTGCTGTTTTTTATTTCAATAAATAACCATCTCCACTGACCCAATGGCTAAGGCCAAAATACTTGGAATTCATTTGTATCTTCCAATTACACTTGGAGTGAAATCCAAATCCCCATCTACAGTTTAGACGTCCACTGTGATCTGGCCCCTGGCCATGTCACACTCTCTCCCTTGTTCATGCTACTTGGGCTGCAATAACACTGACCTGCCTGTTATTTTACCAGTATTCCAAATAAGAACCCAACTAGAGCTACTTCTTCTGCTGAGAGGTTCTTCTCCCAGGTTTCATTTCGCTAAGTCCCTAAATTTATTCTCCACTCAAATGTCACTTCAGACCCATCTCCAGCCTTTGTCTCTTTCTTCTTCTTCATTTTCTTCATAGTGCCTATCACTACCTGACAACTTACTACAAAGTTTTAAATGTATTGTGTGTACCCAATACTTAGAACAAAACCTGACACATAGTAGGTACTCTAGATACTAAAGAAACAGTTGTGGATTAATTGACAGGTGCATGCAACCCCACAGCACAGAGTAGAATGTGGTGTGTTCTCATAGAACATAAAGATAGGCTTATAAAACCTCTGGTGTTGGTGGAAAATGGTGGGTTCTTTAAAAATCATTAATCAAATGGCCAAAGAGTACTCCTACTTTAAAAAGATTTCTCCTCAATCTGAAGTTATCTATAGATTCAGGGGCCATAGAATTTATGGATATTAATAGCAATAACTTCTGTGCCTCAGATTGATGAATTATAAACAGTTTACAAGTAGGAAATTGATGGATGGAACAATAACGTTATCTCAGTGTTACATAGGTATGCTTACAGTACAAAGAACAAGGATACAAGACTAAACAGTCATAAAGGAGTTACATGGTATTACGCTGTATCATGAACTTCAGAGTTCTTGTTGTGGTAGCAATTTGTGGTCCATGTTCCATTAAAGAAAATTAATTTAGGGATACGCTTTGCTTACAAATAACCACATCCTCATTATTGCACTAGATGTTTATTGTATTCATATGTGCATTACTGAGTTAGGTTCTATGCAGAGGCAAAGATATGTCATAGATGTCTCCAGAACAAAATAAAATACAATCTTACAAGATATTGCTTGCATACCTGCGGTAAAAACTTTATATATATATGGGGTCTGGCACAAATAATGCCCCTCTTTTGTTACAAAATCATAAGCATGTAATTCTGTAACATAACAATATCATACTCAAGCATACCCTGTGACATTTTAGGTGAAATGTTCAAATTAAAACTATAAGTGATTACTCCCATATTACAATCCCTACCAACCGCACTCAAGCAGGCATTACTTCTGCTGGACCCAGGATATATACAGGGTGCAAAAATACAGAAAAATGTCAGAGCAGCACATAGTATTGTGTACCTATTATTTACAAAGCAATTTCCCAGGACAAAAATTAGAGATATTTTAAATACACTTATCATTCTTAGGTTGCTTGAAACCTTAGACTTTAATTAAAATATCCTAGGATAAAATTCCAAAGGGATAGCTTAAGAGATAAGAGTACTGTGGGGTAAGAGATCAATCCATGTGGTTGACGAATTCTTTTTATGTAAGGAGACGTGTTTGAAGAGAGAGCCCTTTCACTTATATGTGGAATCTAATGAACCAAAAAGAAAAAGAAAAAATAGAAACAGGCTCATAGATACTGAGAACAGACTGACAGCTGTCAGAGGGGAGGGGAATGAAGGACTAGGTAAAAAAAGTGAAGGGATTAGGAAGAAAAAAAAAAAACCCTCATAGACAGAGACAACAGTATGGCCATTTCCAGAGGGAAAGGGAGCTGCGGGGAGGGTAGAGGGGAGATAGCCAGTGGCAGAAGGAGACTGGACTTGGGGTGGCGAACAGTCAGTACAGTGTACAGGTGATGGATTATAGAATTGTGCACCTGAAACCTATATAATTGTATTAACCAATCTTCATCCCAATTAATTTAATACAAATTTAAAAAATAAACAGATAAAAAGAGGTACAGTCAATATAATACCCCAGGTTGAGAAAATACTGTATGCAGTTATAGATACATTGTAATTATTGCTAGCAACATTAGCCAACATGTATACAGTGCTTCACATTTTATGGAGTGAAGACAAGTCTTGCTTTCAAATGAAGGAGGAAAAAAAGATCAATAAAATGAAGAAGAATCCCTGTTCATTGATCTTAAACTGCTTCCCTGGATGCAGAGAGCAAATGAAGTTTGAATAGCCCTTTTGACTGCTACGGACACCCTGTCCCCACATTTTGAATTCAGTTCTGAAAGTTCAGGGTTAAAAATGAATGCCTGGTTCAGGAGTGCTCTACAGAATTGAAACTATCAAAAGTATTTAGTGTCTTGTAACTAATGATTTTTTCTACAGTCTTCTGTGTCCAAAATAGGCTTATTAAAAGAAGGAAGGATGCTGAGCCCACTACAGAGCACATCGGCCCCTTCATTCACCCTCTCTTGTGGATCCTAAAAGTGTGAAGCAGAAACATGTTGGTATTCCTTTAGTGTTTTTCCAGAGATTAGCTTTTTACGTATGTGTGAACAAAGTGACCCTGCCAATGACAGTCCAAAAGACAAACACTGTAATCATCTGTAGGAGCCTAATACTCCTACAAGTCACATTGAAGGTTGGGGTAGGGGGGATTGCTAGGGTCAGAATGCTAGGACTTTAAATTTAAATCACATTTCTCAAATTAAACGATTCCAGAGTCCAAGGGGGTAGTCATCTTGCTACCACATTTTTGGTTTGCTGGGCTGTATGTTTTAAGTTCTATCAAATAGATTTTCCTTCTTCCACCCCTTCAGTTTAAGGTTTTGTTCTACGTAAAAATTCAATTTCTTTTTGCAGAGGTTATGGGTAAAACTTTATCAGCTTTGGCAGCCTCGTGTTGCATGGTTGTCTAAGAATAGGGGTGAAGAATGAAATGCACATGTGTGGGAGATGGGACAGTGGCAGAGGGGCAAAAAGGCAGAGGAGGGGAGGGGAAGAGAGCCCATGACTCAGCACCAACGTTCAAGTTCAAGTTTTGCTCAAGGCTTCACTTGAGTGAGTCACCGCCTTCATATGAAGGATGTCGCCTTTGTTAGACAGCATAGCATATCATGTGTCACCTGGGCTCTTCCGTCCAGTTTAATTTCATAATCACAAATCATGTAACTCAGGAGAAGTCATCTGACCAGATCCTACTATGTATATGAGTATAACATGGATACAAGAGTAAGAAAAACTCCAAATAACCTGAACAAAGAAGGCATGGTGTCTAAATACAACATTCTATATCTTCTTCCCTATCAAATAAAGCAAAACAAAAACCAGTAACAAAATATATACATACACACACACACATACACACATATATGAAACATTTGTGTACTAATTCCATAGTAGGGCTTATTGTATACCTACTAGGAGCCAGGCAGTGCTGTAGGCACTTGACATGTATCCATGAATAAAAGATGAAAATATTTGCCCTTGTGAAGCATAACTTCTAGCAGAGAGATGACAAAGTAAAAATAGGCCTAAGAAAAAGGCATCCTCGAGAACATAAAACTGTGACAAACGGTATGGAAAAGAGAAAATTAAGAGCAGGATAGAAGGGCTGAGAGTGGGGATTGCAGGGGTGATAGGTAGGGTACACAGAAAGAAGGATTGCTAATTGATTAATCTGTAAATACGTTTCAGCCTTAAATTTATCCCTACATGTTTAAGGACTCTTAAATTTAATTAGCAATGTATATTTTTCAGGAAATTGTAGGAAGTCAGCTAAGTAAGGAAGTAAGCTATTTCCATCTGCTGTTTTATTAACAGTAATCAATATTTATTAGCTAAATTTCCAGCTAGGGACACTCCATTCCGCTGTGATATATAACTAAGAGCAGCATATACTGTGTGGGGGTTTTGCAGAACAGCATGCCAAGGCAGACCTGAAAGTAGGCCATTAAATATGAACAGGGAGATAATGGATTATAAGGATGAGTTCAAAGCCTCCTGGATAGCTACAGAGAGCCTATCACAGAGCCTAGACGAAAGCAAATCGGTATTGAGTTGGAACGAGGGGTCATTTAAAATCTGTAGTTGTCTGAAGTATGAGGGGCAGCGTAGGGACTGTGCAGACACCATCTCGACTTACAATGGCATGAACTTGAAATGACAGACAAGCGCTAAAAGGTGTTATTTTGATCTGAACAGCAGAGCTGCTTAGTTCAAAGGTAATTGGCAGGAGGTAGAGGGCTGACTCAATTGTAGGCCAATGCCAAACCTATGTTTTAAAATATCATTGTCCTTTAAAAGGTTCAGACAGGAAGATTTTTAATGCGGTATAAAAAAAATGAGGATAGCTGAAATTGACTTAGTACTGAAATGCTAAAGAATTAAAAGACCATATTTAGATACCAATTGGATTTTCACCCCAGGAAATGAACACCAGGAGCATAAATTTTCTTCATATATTTTTTTATTATCAGAAAGACTGCAAGTGGAGTCTGGTGAAAATGGATTGCAGACAATGCAGATGTTGGTGTATGGAAAAGAACAAATTACCAATCTAGGTTGTGTAAGTGAAAAAAAATGAATGAATGCAAAATTATCACTTGAGTCTCAGATACTGTAACTTGGGATGATTTTAGCGCATTTCTGTAAGTGGTAGAAATAAGAAAGAAGTTTCTCAGATTTGAGAATCCAAAGAGGAAATACAAAAGAGAATTAAAGTGTATTGATCTACAATTTGATGCCAGATGCACTGCTATAGAATTCCCTTTAAACACAAATTCATTGTTGTTTAAAGGGCGAAATTGTAGGATGGCGTTGCAGCCTTAAAAAAAAAGATAGATCTGAGATTTGTACCCTGGTTGGCTGACTTTATAAACCCTGTTCTTTACAAATCACACTGCCCTCATTGAAGGGAAAAGGAATTGTTAGCTGGAGCAAAAGACTTGAAAAGTCAATTAATCATAATTTTATTTTATTGCACTAATATGTTTTCATTGAACAAAATATGTTGAAAACTTCAAGTAGAAATCACAAAAAAGAAAACGCATCTCAATTTCACCACTTCATGAAATACATCTTTGGTTCTTTATTTATCATATACCTGTTTTTCTATCTATCCACCCATTTATCAATTTTCATCTATCTATCTACATATGTATGCATGCATTTACATATGTCTGCATATAAATATCTACATGCGTACTATCTTTTATGTACAATTTTAATAGTCATTCTGCTTGTTATCTTACTTCAGGTGGTACGGTAAACATTTCAAATTTGTTGACTACACTTCAACACATTGTTACTAATGACTGCAAAATATCTAAGGGATTGCTGAAACATCATTTATGTAATTTTTTTTTCAGAAAATCTTAGCACCCCCCAAAATTGTATTAGAATCGGGATCAAACTGAGTTTCACATATTGCAATAAATGTGCTCTCTCTTTCCCAACCTTTGCACTTCGTTTGCTTAAAAAAACAAACTGCAGCATCCCTCAGCCTGAATTGTGCTGTTGCCTCCCTGTGGTATGTCTCCACATGTTCCTTCGTTTGCTGTGTTGTCCACAGATCGGTAGTCTGAGCTCTCCAGAGGCTTGGTGAGATCAGGAGAGACCTTTCCCAAGAACACGTGATGGGTGGTGTGGTGTACACTCAGCAGAAGGACATGGTGTCTGCTCTCAGTTGTCATTGTGTAGAAATCATTCATGATCACACCTAGATCAGCTATTATGGATTGCAAAAAGGTGGTCTGATTTCATCATCTTTTCATTTCATTAGTTGTTCTATTTCTGTTAAGGGGGACTTCACCTACTCAGCCGTGTGGTTGTTTTGAATTCTTGTAGGAAAATCACTTCTACCATTTATCATTTTTCAAAATAATGATTCATATCTCCAGCATCATGAGAAAATGATTAGTTGTCTATCTGCTAATCTCTCTATCTATCACATTATTGTGAATGTATATGTTTAAACATTTTGGCTGTATTCAGTACATTGCATTTGTTATTTCTTTTTTTTTAATTACTTTATTGTTGTTCAATTACAGTTTGAATTTTCCCCCCACCACTCTCCCCCCATCCCAGCCAATCCCACCCCCCTCCCCCGCTCCCACCCTCCCCCTTGGTTATGTCCATGTATCCT
>VMDR010037965.1:0-10098 GCA_007922815.1 Macrotus californicus | reverse complement strand
TTACGTTTCACTAATCATTCAGCTAAAAGGCTGAAAGTCAAACATTCCAAAAATGAAAAATAGCTAATTAATTTTGCACTTAAAATTTTGGATTACTTTGAGGTACAAAAAAAGCTATTAATTATTAGAATTACCACTAAAGGTGAGAGATTTGGAATTTCTCCTGTTTTAGATTTTATGAGGTTATAAAATCATTAGACTGATTGTGGTTTTTAAAAAAATTCATAATATCTGAAGTGTTTCACATTCATAGTATATCTTCTGATTAGGGAGGCATTATTTTTCCTATCATTATTCTATCCATATACTAAACTCCCATATTTTTAGTACAATGTTAAGCAATGTCTTAAGTTTTTTATATGGAGTCCTAACAACCATGCTATTTTTTATTATTATTCAAATTTTATGGATGAGACAATTGAATCTCATTGAAATTAATTAACTTCTGTTAGATTCAGGTGCCATATGTACCTGATTCCAAACTCCATGTTATTCTAGCTACACCTTGCCACATCTATAGAAAAATTCGTGAGAACATTTTTCAAAAAGTGTGATAATATTTTAGACTTTCTATAGTAGACAGGCTAATAAGCCTAGTAAGTTTTTCTCTTAAGAATGAACTCAGTGAAAAATTTTGGCCAAGAATATACAATGTAGTCACATCAAACCAAGAAGAGTACAGGTACAGTAGAGGTTCCAGAAGCAGTACACATCAATGGACATTTACTCTTGCCCTAGGAATACTTCTCTGAGCACTACCTTTCTCCTCTGCCCTCATGAATGCTGATCGTTGTCTGTTTGTTCGTTTGGCTGCTGCTCTTGTCTTGACCACTTTGGATTTTAGCTCTTTCCTTACTCACTCAATTGCAGTTCCTTCTGTGAGGGTAACATGATTAAAATAAATAGCCAATTGCTCCATACTTTGTCTGCTATTTATTTTTACTTTGTGTCCCTGTCACTTAACCTTTACCCCCAATCAAGAGGTATCTCTGTCTGTTTTTCGAACACCATATACCAAGCCCTGAGTGCACCATGAGATGAGCTGAGCAAATGGGCCCTTAAAAACATCAACAAGGGACAATTTAACAAAACCTCTTTGAAAATTCTCATACTGGAAGATGTTTCTTCAACTGCCTGTGAGGGTGGATGAAATATGGAGTGATTGGTGGACCTATACCCGCCCCCAACATCTTGGAAATAAGTTACCGAAACAAGACTACTATTGGTGAGGCAAGACAACTGAGCACTATGAATGTACCACCTCCTCAGGGGTAGATTCTGAAAGAAAAGTTAAATAAAGTTTGACTTAAAGTTAGAAAGACAAATTTCATCATGCCTGAGTGATTAGCCAGAGAATGTCACAGCTGCATTTATTTACATTTATATCTCTCTTCATAGCCTGCCATCCCCAGGAAAACAGATACTGAGCCAATCCTAGCCTAGTATGGGGCCCAGATCAGAGTAAAGATTCATTACATATTTCAGAAGGGATAAACAACCAATCTGTTTTATTCCTGAATTTACCATAGGATCATAGTTTTAATCCGGCTTTTAGACAAGAAATAATTTGTTCAAGGCAAGTCTCACTCAGAACGATAAAAAAAGAGTGGGCTAATTGTCTTAGAAATGATTTTTTAAGTACACAATTTATTTCAGATCTCACTTTATCTATAAATATCAAATAAAATTATCCTTTCAAATTCACATACAACTCTCTTTTAATAGAATTGTTTTAAGACTTATTTAGTAGATAACATCTTTATAATAAAATCTTAACATAATTCCCAACATATAAAAGCAATAAAATTCTTTTAGAAACTCCTCAGAGGACTTGATTCTACAAGGCAGGGTGGGGAATGGTTTGATATTTTATTATTTGCAGAAGGTAGAAATAAATCTTCAAGCATACAAGGGTCTAGGGAGCATAGTTTTAAAGTTGCTGTTTTCATGGAAATTTATCTTATAATAGTTATTAATAGAAAATCGATGCTTCAGGAAATGTCATTTTTCTATCATGGCCTCGGTTCTTTTTTTGACCTACTTTTCCCTGAGAACAGGAAGGGGTGGACATTTTACCAATATTTTGGTTTGAAGAGGAGAAAAATTTTCTGATTTGTTTAGTCTAAATCATCAATACCATGGGTGAAAAAGTCCTGTGGACTTGCTTTCCAAGTCAGTGATATTAATAAGCCAATTATTCAGTAATTATGAATATATTCTTAAACTTCTCAGTACAAAACTACCACAGTTTTCAATATTGGGTGTCCTATTAGGTAGGTGTTAGACGTTCCTCTCAAGACTTACTTTTAGCCCAGGATTTTAGTGGACTTATAAATAAGCTATTGCCCACTTTTTCATCACCAGGGAGAATATAACACAGCAACTCTAGAAACGAGGCCCGGTAAAAGAAAGTGCTTGCTTTCTGCAACTCTTGTGTAGCTCTGTCAGAATTAAACACTCAACCTTCTCCCATTTAATCTCTTCAAAACTACTCGCTACACCTATTTCTCAGATTAAGTGTGATGAGAAACAGACCCAGGAGTTGTGAACTTTTCTGGGATGAAAGAGGCCATGTGACTAAAATATTCGGTGATTAATGTACATTCATTTTGCTTTTGATAGAATTCAGTGTTGATTCAAGTTTTTGAGATAATTAAAAACCTGACACGGTGAGTTACAGCTATGTGAGGTTAGAACTGCTGAGATGTCCAGCGTATTTTGTGCCCACATGATTTAAGGAGTTGGCTTGAAGTGCATGACTTCAACTCTTTTGTTGCCTCTTATTCCAAAATTCAGCTAATAAAGAACACCCAGCTTGAGATTAAGCATTAGCATTTTCTACCGAGCGACTCCTCATAAATGCCTAAGGAAGAACAAGTGATGACTGACAGCTGTCTAGGAGAAGAGGCAGCTCCAAGAGTTATCGCATTGGTACAAGGACTTACTTGAGTGCTTATTCTGTGTGTACCTCAAAATCCATCCCCGTCAGGGGTGTCAAACTCATTTTCACCGGGAGTCACATCAGCCTCTCGGTTGCCTTCAAAGGGCCAAATGTAATTTCAACTCCTTAACAGTTGAATAGTTACATTTATACAGTCCTAAATTATTTCAGCCCCTTGAAGGCAGCCTGAGGATGTTGTGGCCCTGGTGAAAATGAGTTTGACACCCCAGTGTACGTCTATAAGTTTGCTCACATGTCTGTGAACCCTCTCATCCCACCATTCCCTGTTCCCCTCTTCATTCCAGAATTCATGGGTCCTATGTAGATATTGCCTTAGTACATTATAAAAATGAAAATGTATATTTACTAGTAGGTATTTTATTCTGCATTGTGTTATGGCTTTTTTGATATGTCTTTCTTACCACTCTTGTAAATCCTATGAAGAGATTAGGAACTATGAAATCATTTCATTTATAGTTTTTTTTAAAAAGATTTTATTTATTTTAGATAGATGGGAAGGGAGGGAGAAGGAGAGGGAGAGAAACATCAATGTGTGAGAAATGCTTTGATTGGTTGCCTTTCACACTCCACCAGCTGGGAACCTGGCTTGCAACCCAGGCATGTGCCCTGACTGGGAATTGAACCTGCAACTTTTTGGTTCACAGGTTGGCACTCAATCTACTGATCCACACAAGCCAGAGCCATTTATAGGTTTTTTTATACACTCGTGTTACAATCCCTACCCCAAACACAGAGGATTGTGCCTGTTTGGCTGACATGAAAATAAAAAAATAAATATTGAATGGTCTCTAATGTGAAAAGTTTATAAAACATTGAAGAAGAGAAGATCAAGCATTTACATTTCTCCAATGTATTATTAACGTGAAGTGCAATGGGAGATAAGGCAATTATGGCATTTCTTTTAAAACATCATACAAAAATATTTGTTAGTACTAGAAGTATTAATTTTGTATATGGTCTGTAGTTCTCCTTACCTGTTCTGTTAACATTTCTTGATTAAAAAATTCTAATTACTTCCATGTGCACCTAAAATTGTAACTCTTTGCAATCTCTTTATCCATAAACTTAAAAAGGACTATCATTTTAGTTTTATTGATATATTATTGGCATAAAATAAACTGTACATATTTAAAACATAAAGTGTAATAGCTTTTGACATGTGTGTGTACCCATGAAACTATCAGCACAACCAAGATAATGAACATGTCCATCATACCAAAAAAGTATCATATTCTTTTGTAACACCTCCTACTCACACTCCTTACAACCCTTAAAACTAAGCAAATGATGACCTGCATTTTGAAGAATTATCATATTTCTGGAAACCATTGTTTGATAATTTTTTAGTTGTTTCATGCAGGACAGTAAATATGCACACTGTCATTTACCTTGTTTGGATGTACAAATATAATTTTTGTTTTTAAGATTAAAAATGTATTTTTAGAGCATAAGGACATACAGAGGGCCCAGAGACATATAAAAGGATCCTCAACATCACTAGCTATCAAGGAGATGCAAATTAAAGCCACAGTGAGATACCACTTCACACCAGTCAGAATGGCCATCATAAACAAATCAACAAAAAACAGGTGCTGGCGATGTTGTGGAGAAAAGGGAACCCTAGTGCACTGTTGGTGGGAATGCAGACTTGTGCAGCCACTGTGAAAAACAGTATGGAATTCCCTCAGAAAACTAAAAATGGAACTGCCTTTTGACCCAGCAATTCCTCTGGTGGGATTATACCTAATAATCCTGAAACACCAATTCAAAAGAACCTATGCAGAGCAATTACAATAGCTAAGGGCTGGAAGCAGCCTAAGTGCCCATTAGTAAATGAGTGGATCAAGAAGCGGTGGTACACTTACACAGCGGAATACCATTCAGCAGAAAGAAAAAATGACCTCCTACATTTCGCAATAGCATGGATGGAACTGGAAAGCATTATGCTAAATGAAATAAGCCAGGCGGTAAAAGACAAATATCACATGGTCTCACCTATAAGTGGAACCTAACCAACGAAACAAACAAGCAAGCAAAACGTAACCAGAGATATTGAAATAAAGAACAAACTGACAGTAACCAGGGAGAGAGAGAAGGAGAATAATGGGAGAAAGAAGTGGAAGGGTCATCAAGGACCATGTACAGGATTCATGGACAAAGACAACGGTGGGGGTAGGATTAAATGTGGGAAGAAGGGGTGGGTGGGGCAGGGGAGAGTAATGTGAGGAAAATGGGGACAACTGTAGTTGAACAATAAAAAATAAAAATGAAATGAGGAAAAAAGGAATAATTCAGTAAGAAAAACGTGGCAGAGTTTCATTCTTTATCAATTTGTTGTAATACTCACTCCAACAAAGCGTTTAAAATAAATTTTATAAATCTGCAGTTTTCATCTAGAGCTATGTGTGATGTCATGGAAACAATGAAGAATTGTAAAACATTATTAATTTTCTAAACCAGCTTGCAGTATCTGTTTAGGCACATGAGAAATTATTAGTTATTATAGAGTCTTCACAAATGGGTCATTAATTTATGAATCATAATCTATGTGTGGATTAACAGTACCACCAGATATCATTTTCTGCTTCCAAAACTAGATACCTAATTAAAGGTTAATGTTGGAATTTTAAGTATTAAAACCCATGGTGATATAGTTCTGAAGTCTGTTATTGACTTCCAAATGGAGGCTAATAACTTATGATTAGAACACTCCATCAAATAGATAGAGAGATGATAGATAGATAGATAGATAGATAAAATGTCTTTGTCAAACTAAAGTATGGATTTTAAATAATGCTTATCTTACTTTGTTTTTTAATTTCTGAAATGAGATATAACTATTCCGGCATCCAATAGGACAGTAGATGTATGAGTTACATAGCACTCCCTTACTCCTCTTATGCAAATTTCAAGTCATTGCTCATTATGAACTTCAATATTTGTTAGAATTCGCAGTGTGAAGATGTAGTGAAAAGATAATAAAAACCATGCCATGGACTTCAGAGTTTGTGTCCTCTCTGGGTTCCCCGATTTCCTAAAGCTCAGTGATCCCCTGGTGCCTGTCATCCTTCTTTGATCAGATCCGCCTTCTCAACTCCTTCTCTCCTCACCATGCCTGGGAAGAGCTGGCCTTCTGAAGTCGTTACTTCTCTGTCATAGGATCTCAAAATGTAGTAACGTCAGTAAAGACTCGATGTGCAAGACAATAATAGATTTTTTTAAAGAGTTAATTTTTTAAATTTTGCTTTTGCTTATTTCAAGTCTTTCGTATGCTAAATTTCATGTAGCCAAAGTTTGCCAGGTAAGTTTTATTCTCTAATGACTCCCTCGTCCAGTCTCTCTATCTATTGCTCATGCTCATATTTCTTATTTCACACTTACATACAAAATGAGTTATCTTTTCTTAACCTGTTGTCTATATCATGCATCTAACCCAAATGTGTTACATATTATTTACACAACCTCAGCAATCCCTTGCAAAAAGATTGATTGAAGTGCTATTTTATTTTATTCATTTACTTATTTATTTTATTCACAGCACATCTGAGTTACAGGTCACCAGTGGAAATAAAATAATTAAAATGCCGGATTATTGAATGTAACATGGAGAAGAATATATTACATCAGCAGGAGGAAGGCCACCTAGTATATATGCCTAGTGTGAACTGGTATTATTTACAAGTGCAGAACAATCTGAAAATATCATTATGGAAGGAATGTACCCCATGGTTTCTGTAAGGGAGGCAGAACCTTGATTTTTCTTCTTTGCCTTGAAGTTAATCAGTCCAATGACTGCTATTCCCCAACTACGGAAGCCATTGTAAATGTGATTAAGAAATGATTTTGTTGGATGCTTGACAGAACAGTTCCTACTGAGAAGGCCGTCGCAGTAAAAAGAAAAATAGTTTAAGACACATCATGTTAGTGGAAAATAAATCTACAAAGAAGACTCCTGAATTATATTCAAAATCCTGAACAAACTTGAAACCTGAGTCAGCGTGAACTAAACAGGCTCTAGAAAAACTTTGTGGTGATGACAACGTGAGCTCACAGCTAAGACAGTCCCCTGGCAGTTCGAGTCTTGTGATTGTTCTCACCACTACTGAGTGAGTGAATGCTGGTCATCTCCCAGAAGATGCAGTTCTTGGGGAATTTCCAAAATAAAGTTAGAATAAGTACCTAAGCTCGTGCATGCTTATGGAAGCTAAGCTTTGGAACATTTGTGATTCCTGCATGCTAAGTTATTATTTTTAAATTTTATTTATACTGAGAAGCCCCCCAGCATGAAGAGTTTCATGCTGTATTTTAAACTCCAGAGCTTTAGATCAAGCCCAGGATTAAGGGTATTTTTAGACTATCAGGAAAAGAGAGACCCCAGTCAAACCCTGAGAAAGGCACATGTTAAAAAATGCCAGAATCTCAGTTTACATCAATGAATAACAAACAAAGCTGTCAAAAGTTCTTGGATTAAAGTGAGTTTTTTAAGCATACTGACTAAAACCATGAAAAATAAGATCAGCATAAAATCTTAACAATTGCAATGTCCAAGCACTGAGGTTAAACTTTTCCATTCCTGGATTTGGCTAGGAATGAATTTCGTTTCTAATTCCAGCATTTGGTCACAAGATTTGAGTATATATGGTTTACCAGAGACAGTTTTGAAATTCAGATTTCCAGGGGTTTCTGATTCATTAGTTCTGGAGGGAGTTCTAAGAATCTTCCGTCTTGATCGTCCGTCCAGATGACTGTGGTGGAAGTGGTCCCCTTCCATTGTCTCTGCTGACTTTCATGGCTGTAACTTGCATTGAAGCTCTGATTAGCAATGGCAGAATTTTTTCCAATTTTGCAATAATTTCCAGTGCACTATTTTTTTTTATTACAAACTACTCCTGACACACAACTTCAAGAACTCAGTTGTACAGAAGTCTCTTTTAATTTCTCTCTGGTGTGAAGACACAATGAACACTGCCATGCTAAGGTCATGTTTCTGTCCATTTCTTCATGACACACTTCCTACCTAAGCTGGACCTACTGAAAAACAATTGTAATGTTACATTAAAAATGTTTCCCACCCAAGTGAAAACAATTTAAAGATCCCATCAGGGTCTGATGGATCATGTTTTTTTCAAAGCCATCAGTTATTTAAAATCATGTCCTATTTATAGATCATGCCTTTTAGCATGGTATTAGAAGTGCAGGCTGTACTTCTAATGGACTGTGCATCATTTACAGTGATTCTCTGGTTGATTGATGTGGTTTATATTTTCCAGAATTGGCAAAGTTGACAAAATATTTAATAAAAAGATGAAGTAATTCAGAAGCATAGTATTCCAATTCTTGAAACTAAGAGATTGTACTATCTTCTCCATAAAGTGGCTTACAACACAAGTTATTCTGACCACGTATACTTTTTAAAAATTTGTATGGTCAAAATACTTTTTTCTTCAAGGCAAGTGGCTTTAAAGGAAAATACAAGATAAAAGTTAACATGTCCTCATTTTGCCCTTTTTCTTAAAATTTTTAAATTGATTTAGAGAAGGAGAGAGAGAAAGAGAAGGTGAAAAAGAAACATCAATTTGTTGTACCATTTATTTCTGCATTCACTGGTTGTTTCTTGTATGTGACCTCACTGAGAATGGAACATGCAACCTTGGCATATCAGGACAACTCTTTAACCAACTGAGCAACCTGGCCAGGGCCATGTTTTTCCTTTTGTAGTACAGGTTATTTTATTCTGCTCTTTATGTCACCTGTGAGTACTTTTCTTTGAAATCACAGAGGAACAAATGATATATGTGGTGAGTAAAACAAGTGGTCAGAGTCGTGGATTAAATGTTCTCTCTTGTCCCAGAACAGTTCAAATAAATTATTTATTGCTAATAACATATATCTGAAAAACAGATTTGATCACAAAACACAATCCTTAAAGAATCCATTTTTTTCTTGATCTGAATATGTAATTGAAGATGAAATTCAATAAAACTCTATAGATTTGACTACTAGAGAAGGAAGTCACTATTGCTAAATGTATGACATCAAGTCACCTACCTATCTTTAAGAAATGACACGACACTCATTGTGTGACTACCTAAAATATGCTTGGACAACATCTTAAAAAATTACCCATTGCAAACAACCAAGTTTAAGAAAATGATCCAAATTCAACTTAAGTTTCTTTCATTTGAACTATATATCATTGTAAGCCTAGCGTGCAAATGTCTGTAAAGCTGTAAATGTGGAAATTGATTATCCTCTGGACACATGTTCATGCAATAACAGTCATTGTACATTTACACGTGTTACGCCTAGATCACCTACTCCTACAGGAACCTCCTGGATTTGGCTGCATCTTATACTGGAATTTGAATACATTGTATTCTTTTTTGACATAGTGTCAGTTTTCACTGCATAATTAACATAATAATTGCAAATATATCCATAATGTTCTTCCTATCCTTTATAAGTTTTCACAACAAGGTAATTATCTTCTATTGCAATTATTTATCAATTTTAAGTTTACAATAGTTTGTTACAATGTCACCTAAAATTTGATTGTTTGATGTTTGATAAACAATAACTAATTTGAGTGATTCATTCATTTGTTAACACTGTTCCCAAAAGCATTCCATTTCTCTGCATGTCCATGTGAAATAAATTTCATTTAAGTAAAAAGTCCAGTAAGTTCTAACCTCTTCTGTTTTTTCATAAAATGAAATTTAATACAAATAAAATAATTTAACAGCTATGTAAAATATTAAAACAACATTGCCTTAATATATTTTATAAAAATTATTTCTCTATAACAGTGAAACAAGTGTTACTTTTCAACATGTTCTATTATTGTTCACAATTTCAGCACTATTGATTGTAGCTTGGATCAGTTTTTCTCAGCTCCAATAAAATTATGTTGCCTATTCTCTTATCATTGATTGGACTAGGGTAAAATTAATGTTTAAAATCATTTTTGTTCCAGTACATGTACTATTTGACCTTCTTATTAAAATAAACATGTTTTTCAATACTCATTAATATTATTAACATTAAGTTGTTCAATGATTCTTGCAAGAAACACAGTGTATACTTGCTAGTGGATAATTGCTTTTTGACCTCTCACTTTGAGTCCAGCCCAAACACAT